>BDJD01001852.1:23837-69175 GCA_002564525.1 Rosa multiflora | reverse complement strand
AAAAAAAAAACCAGAAACTGATCTCTCTCTCTCTCTTTCTCTCTCTCCATGTCTGCAGATCGAAAATTTCCAGTCGTCCACCGATTCAACTCTTGGTTTGCTCCTCCAAACCAGCACACCTGAGAATCGGCCGGGCAGAAGCACAACAGAGTTCGATGAGGGCGACAGGGTAGGCTCTACAGGTGGAATCGAATTGATCCATGACGGAGTCGAGATCTGGGGAGGAAGGGCAGTGGCAAATTCCGATGATGGCGAGGGTTTTGCGGTTGGACTGGAAGTCCTCCCAGGGGCTGGGAGGGGCGCCGCCGAGGACGAAATAGAAGTTGAGGCTGCCGGAGTCCCAGGGCTGGTGAGCGAAGGGCGACTTCTGGTGCTCGGTGTAGATGGAGCTGACGGCGGAGAGTGGATCGACCGGGGGGACGTGGCCGATGGGGAGGACCTCCACGCGGATCATGGAGCTGGTTTCGATGCTCACGTCCGACTCCATTTCTGATCGGAGTTTAGTTTGAGGGGATTTAAGTGCAGTTATTTGGGAACCCAGAAGCGTGTGTGTGAGAGAGAGAGAGAGAGAGAGAGTCTGAGAGGAAAGAGTTTAATAGGGGGCAAAACTGTCACTATAGGTTAGATTGGGTATATAGGGTTAAAAAACTCTTAGTGGAGTAAGTGGGCAATGTTCATGCTGAAATTGGGTAAGTGGTCACGATCCCTTTTTTAATTATTAATTTTTTTTTTGAGTAATTTTATTATGATAATTTAATTATCTTGATGATTATAGAGTTATCGAGTTCTATAAGATATGGTTGAATGCTTTATAGATTAACTCTATTAAACTTGAATACTTGATTACTTCTCCAGAGTTCCAGACACAAGTTAGTACAGGTGACAAAGTTATTTCTTTTCTTTTTAATTTAATTTTTATTTTTATATTTACCATACTGCCACTCAAGTACTAAAAAATAATTTTAAATTAATGTAAGGGCTAAAATTTATTCTGTACACCTACTTTAAATATAGTATGGATAAAGTCAGTATATGCTTATAAAGATTTAAACTATAACTCACCACTTCTGACTACTACTGTTGAAGAAAACCTCATCTCTTCATAATGTAATTTATAGTTCTCCATATTCTCCAAAAAAAAAAAAATTTAGTTCTCCATTTTTATGGGCAAAAGGTATTACAATTTAATGAACTTACAGATTTATAAATATTTTTATTGAGTAAATTTTCCATTAACATACTCACATGTGTCCTAAACTTACCAATTTTAATCAATCTTATCCAACCTTTAGGTTTTTTCTTTTTCTTTGAAATTATCATCACGTGTTATATGGTTTGTCATCCCACATCAATGAAACATGAACAATTCTTAGGTTCACCCCTAGGGTGAATGATCATATTCACCCCGTTGTCGATTAACATATTTTTACTTAATAAATTTATAATCCAACGGTCTATATCTTAAATTATTCTTTAAAGATCATCTCTGTAAAAAATCAATCAAATCGGAAATCGTTTAATTATCTAATTGAATCAAACAAATGAATGGTTCTAACAACACTTACTACTACTATGATGAACCGTCCATGTAATTCATAGAAATGAATAACTAAAAGGTCTTCAATTTAATTGATTTTTTACAGAGCTAATCTTTATATTACGTTATACAACATGAACAGTTGGATTAAAAAATTATAAAGTTATTATACGTTAATCACAAGAGAGAGTGAATTTGCTCATTCACCCTAGGGGTGAACCTAAGAATTGTTCATGAAACATTATCATAGAATAGGAGCCTCTAAAGTTAAGTTATCAATTAACTAATCAATACAAGATTGATTTAAACTATTAAGTACATGGATATATTTGATGAAATTAGAAGTATAGGGGCACAACTGATTTAGGCTGTAAAGGTCAGGGAGGTAAATTGAAATTTACCAATTTAATTTTATTCTTTACCATAATTAATATTTTCTTCTCTTGTTGTTCATTTAATATTTTGCAGAATGTATTAAGAACGTTGAATGTATTTAAATTCGTTTAGTATTTTGTAGAATGTATTAAGAACATTGAAGGTATTTGAATTCATTTAGTATTTTGCAAAATGTATTAGAAACATTGAATATAATTTTGTTTGATCAATATTTTCTATTTCACAATTATGATAGTGACTGTTTAGACTAGTATCATTTGGTCTAATAGCACTATTAGCCCCGCTATAAGTGGAAGTCCTAAGTTTAACTCATAGACGAGTAATTGTTATGTATTCCTAACTGTTAATATACTAGATATTAATTACTGAATATTAAGATAAAACAAAATGAAGTGTTTTGTACTCACAATCATAAAGCAATCTCTGCCAACGTGTGAGTCGTGTTCCACTTAAGAATGCAAAATGCATGCGAGCCAATTTCATCATAGGAGTAGATTGAGGAGGTTTAGTGATAGTGAAAGCCAAATTTGGACAACGTTGAAGCAAGTGCCATGCCAAATCTAAAGTAGAGTAAAAGTGGAAGAATTGCATAACAATTAGTTAACAATATATATCCTATGATATAATCATATATCATCATCATCAGTACTATATGTAACAGAAAACCTTTTGTCAACCAAAATCCAAAACTAACTTTCTTGACATATATACGCTTAATATTAAAATAGAAAAAATTCACAAATAGTCACTCAACTATGACTCATTCGACACTTTGGTCACTGAAGTTTTAAATATATCATTTTGGTCACCCAACTATTACATTGTCAATCACTTAAGTCACTTTGTTAATTTTTTTTCATTAAAAAAATTATAAAAAATATTCTTTGGGTGACGTAAGTGATTGACAATGTAATAGTTGAATGACCAAAGTGATATATTTGAAACTTCAGTGACCAAAGTGTCGAATGAGTCATAGTTGAGTGACCATTTGTAGAATTGTCTCTATTAAAATACATTAAATATCAACTTCTTCAAAGAGGGCAATAAAGTCAAACAAAAAAGTAACAAAATAAATCCCATATATCCCAAACTTAAAAAAAAAAAAAAAAAAGCCCACACGCTCTTTTCTAACTGTACACAGTATGCACAAGGGTAGTCCTAGTTGGACCTCCAAATTTGATATTTTGACCTCTCCTGCTTATTAAACCTCCAATTTGTTCAAGTAAATCCAGAATATATGTCTGGCTCAAACTCTAGGTTACTTGCTCTAATTGTAATAGAGTTAATATTAGAGATATTATCGGAGATATCTTCGTAGATATCCAATCAATGTACGATTATGTTTTCTTGTACAACTCTAATTTTCTGCTTGTAATCTCTATATAAAGAGACCTTTATTATCAATGAAAGCACGACTCAATTCTCTCCCAATTTCAGTTTTCCTTAAACATGTTATCAGCACGAGCTTTAACTCTGCCGCTACTAGCCTATGCAGAAGTTCAATTGCTTGCCCTTGCAGCACCCCATCCACCTAGCACCGGCTTTGCCAACTGCCTCAACCAGTTAAGATCGATAGCACATCTTTGCAGCCCATTGTCGCAAGCTAGCACGCACGCCAGCAGCACACTGCGCCTGCCCAGCCCGCAACCTACCAGCAGCAACCCCGCACGCCTCTCGTCTGCCAATTTCAGCAACTAGGATTGATAGCAGTTGGCTATCCTATAACAAGGATCGAAACCATGCTACAATCCTACAAATCGATTCGCCTAGACTAAGACTAAAGTTCTTCTGCAATCCTACAAGTCTGTTTGCCTAGGACTGAAGCTCGTCTGCAATCCTACAACAAGGACCGAATACGCTCTACAATCCTAAGAGGTATGTTTTACTAAAAGTTCCCGTTTTTGAAGTTTTTATTCTTTTTCTCGGGAACTTGCAACCTCCCTTCTTCTACCCCTTTCTTCTTCATAGGGGAGACCAAAAGTCGAACTGTGGGGGTTCGTACTCACTCAAAGTCCTCCAAACTTAGAGTTTGTTGAGAAGTTATGATCGACCACAAACACATCATTGTTTCAATCTAATCCAATACCTCTTGGAATCAAATTTCTTGGAAGCGACTACACTAAAATATTCCTAATTTTTTAGGAGTGATTACGCTCAGAAATTTATATTGTTTTCGTAGTAGCTTTTTCCTCTCCGAAAGTAGCCTTTTTTCCTTGTTCTCTTTTCAGAATGAGTAACTTGAACAAATTTGCTCCATTGAGAACAACTGGCTTTAGATATCACAAGTGGGTTCGTGATATTCGTCAGCATCTCAAGGCCAATGGAATTATAGATACGATTATTGAGTCTAGCTAGGACGTGCTAACTGTTGAGCAAGCTCAAGCTTTGGAAGCAAATAGAGTAGTCTTGGAGGTAAATAAGGCGAAAACCATCATCCTAATGACTTGTCGTATGGATGATTCGCTCCAGTACAAGTATATGAACGAAGAAGACCCCAAAAGGTTGTGGGTCTCACTCGAAGAAAGATTTGGCAACGTCCATGACTCCCTGCTTTCTGACCTAGAAGTGAGATGACATAGCCTCCGCTTTTACGATATCAATACAATTCTTAACTACAACTCGGAAGCACTTCGCATTAAATCCTTAATGGAATTATATGGAAAAGATATCACAAATATGATGTTGATTGAGAGAACTTTCTCTACCTTCCCCGTCTCTGCTTTGATGGTTGCTAAGAACTATCGAGTCGATGTTACTGCATGACAGATCACAAGGTTTCATGAGCTCATTAGAGCTATGAATGTTGCTGAAAAGTATGACAACATCCTTGTGAAGAACTATAATTCAAGACCAGTGTAAATAGAGTATATTCCGGAGTCCAATTATAGTCGCACCTCTAAGAGAGGACGCCAAGAGCTAAACACTGAATCTAGGGACAACTCTAGACATTCTAGTCCATATTATCGCTCTATTGAGGAAGGTAACCGCCAAAATAGGCTGATACATAACCGAAGAGGTCAACGTGGAAACAGAGAGGGAGGTAACATCTCTGGCCATATTGGTGGCGCCACCAACACTAAGAGTCGTCCTTATGACACTTTCAAAGCCCCTCAATCAATGGAGTCTGTTCCCGATATGGAGTATCCGGTCATTGGACACATATTTATAGAGCTCGTGAAGATATTGTCACTGCCTACAAAGCATATTGTAAAGCAAGAGAAGCTCACTATGTGGAACAAGAAGATCAAGAAGGTGATCTAGAGTAAAGGGTTAAAGACTTCAAATCTGGTTGGGATCAATAGATCACCAATTCTGTTTAAGTCTTTATTTTTCCAAGAGATGTAATTTGCCATATATTTTGTAGTAAATGTCATTGGTTTAGTTTTTCTTCCACGAGGCTCATCTAAAGTGAGTATGATGTCTAGGAAATTTTTGAGATAAGTGGTACTTAAGCGAGTTTTGCTCTACCGACATCTCTCTACTCACCTGGTCATATTTATTTTTGAGTTACCAAAAGAAGTCAAACGACTACCATTATTTTGCATTAGCTAGAATTTGGATTAGATTCTCTTAATGGTTAAGAAACAATGATGTACTTTGTTGGCTTATGAATAAAATTTTGAGTTCTTTTATTATGACTGCATTTTGATTCTAAGCATATTACTTTGTGACTACTATGGCTGGGCTATCAGTACTAGTTCAAGAACATGGAATAACCCAAGTTTCCCTTGCCAAATGGCACCTTGACTACTTTTACAGAAACTCTCGATGCTTCTAGGGTAAATCGCACCCTATGAATAGCCAACGGATTTCATGAAGAAATGCATGTAGAGAATGGAAAAGAGTTCATTTGCATTACCTCTAATGATTGCAAATAAAGATTCATCTTAGAGAAACATATGTGTATCTCTAGTGGATTTTATGTCTCCACTATTCGAGCTATTAAATCCAATAAAGTTATGAGAGAAGATCTCTTGGATTTATACATATATTGGCTGTGTCAGGACAGGATAGGTTATCCTAGTCATGATATGATGATCCGTCTACTAACGACTGCACACGAACAACCATTCTATTGAGAGAAATGAAGAATGAATCAAAAGTTGATTCCTAGACTAAGAGCGAAACGAACACCCGCCGTCCACCACCAGCCTAAGGCTGACACAGTCCCTATCCATGATGCCATGGATGGCATCCATCATGGTGATGGCGCCTTAGGTGATGCTGCAATCACCAACTTTGCTTCAAATAGTGTTTCAGACGCTCAAGCCCAACCAAAATCCTCAATGGTTGCTTCTAAGGCCTCTCGCTCATTTTACAAAGCCCGTTCCTTAGGGAAATTAAGACTGAGACCGTTCTATGCAAAGGGTATGAAAATACTCATTCTGCCACTTAATGCCTTTGCTAGGCGATCTCCTTACTGCTAGATTTGTGGATTGTCACTTTGATGAAATAGTCTTCCTGTCGTTAGGGGGAGATAAGGAACACGGATGTTCAGCAGGAATGACAGGAATTGTCGTGGTCTGTCCCCACCATGTCTCATCTCGATCCCCGCTAAAGTGACGAGATCATATATATCTGCTACAAACATGCTTGCAAGGATGGACGTCCCTACGAGAGGATGTAGCGCCACCCTACATGGAGGTAAGCATGGCGCCAATGCCATAGAGAGTGGCACTCTAGCGTTATAGGCCATTGCCCCAGCTAGGATGCGTGGGAGGCCTGTGGGTTGGAAGAATACTTTGGCACAACCTAATCCTTGAATCATCGACACTTAAAATCCATCTTATCAGAATCTTCCGGACTATGGTTATCATTGGGGAACGCCTCAACGTCAGAACTTATTCCTGAGAATATAGAGCTCTATGAAAATTATACTAGTGTACATGAGACGTGGGATTGAAACTCCATCATAATTGATGATGTAGTAGCGCATTTCGTTACGCATGAGTTTGTTGAGTCCGATGATATCGAACCACACTCCGTTGATGACTGAATGTCAACGCAGAAAAATTTGACCTAAATGGAAAGATGTGATCCAAGTTAATTTGGATTCTCTAACGAAGAAGAAGGTTTATAGAGCTAATAATGCCAACACCTCATAACATAAACCCTTTGACTAATGAGTCTTCGTTAGAAAGCGTGATGAGAAAATGAGATGATAATCTCGTCTTATGGCCCAAGCCTTCTCACAAAACGCCCTGAAATAGACTACGATGAGACACATTCTCTCATAATGGATGTCGTTGCACTCCACTACCTTGTCAGTTTGGTAGTTTCCGAATAACTGAACATGCAGTTTATGAATATGGTCACTACGTATCTTTATAGGGGTCTAGATACGGAATATACATGAAGGTTCATGGTGAACTTCATTTATCCAATTCAAGTGGCTTTAGACCATGGAGCGCGTTTGCAATAATGTTGAAAAGCTTACTAAAGTGACTACTTGATTGGGAAGAGATATGCCCACGCGTCTTTAAGACAAGTTCTAGATGCTACGATGTTCATGTTAGACATGATCTTTATTAGAAGTCCTTAAAGAGTTAAGGAAACCGCTGAACACTTGAAATCCTAATTTGAGATGAAGGATCTTGAGAGAACAAGATAATGTCTCGGTATGGAACTTGAGCATCGTGTTGATAGATGCTTATGTATTTTGACAAGATCAACCTTTCAAGCACCCCCAAGATCATCCGTAGTCTTAATCCTGAAAATGATCCTCTTCATCCAAAGAATGATGACGAAGATATGCTAGAGGCAGAAGTGCCATATTTAAGTGCAATAGGTGCATTATTATACTTTGCTCAATGCACAAGACCAGACATCTCATTTGCAGTGAACTTGTTCGCTAGACATAGTTTTGCTCCAATGCGACGCCATTGGACTGGTGATATAGGCTTATTCTATCTCTACATAGAGATGATGGATTCGGACCCATCACACACTAGAAACGCTGCCAACACTAGCATGCGTTCTCTATCTGCATCCCAAAACGACATTAGTATTTTGGAAGGTTTTGCTGATATTAGGTATCTCTGTGACCCACACATAAGTCATTCTCAACTGGTTATGTGTTCATCATGAGTAAGACCGCGATATCTTGGAGGTCTACAAAACAGACTCTAGTCGCTATATCTTCAAACCATATAGAGATTATTGCTCTTCATGAAGTGGTTCGTGAATGTATATGGATTGGATCCATACTTACGCATGTTCGAAGCAATTGTGGTTTGAAGTTTACCATAGATGAGCCTACCGGCATGTATCAGGATAATGCTGCTTGCTTTGAACAAATGAAGCAATGCTACATCAAAGGCGACAACATCAAGCATAATCAACAACAACAGACTCTCCTCAAGATCAAAGTGAACTAGGTTCGATCTGAGGACAGTGTGGCAGACTTGTTCACTAAGTGATTGCCTAAATCCACTTTCGAGAAACATGTTGGTAGCATTATTTGAGGAAGTTCCGAACCCCCATGACTGTTGTCATCAGGGGGAGATGTCTACATGTATGGTCTTGAAATGTGAAATGTGTGTTGTACTATTTTTCTCTTTCGACTGAGGTTATTTTTGTTTCACTGGGTTTTTGTTACTCAGTAAGGTTTTTGACGAGGCAACGAGAGGAGCACCACATTTGGGTGACACAAGGGGGAGTGTTCAAGTAAATCAAGAATATGTGTCTGGTCCAAACTCTAGGTTATTTGCTCTAGTTGTAATAGAGTTAATATTGGAGATATTATCAGAGATATCTTCGTAGATATCCAATCAATGTACGATTATGTTTCCTTATATAACTCTAATTCTCTGCTTATAATCCTCTATATAAAGAGGCTCCTACTATCAATGAAAGCACGACTTAATTCTTTCCCAATTTCAGTTTTCCTTGAACACTTTTTGAATTCTTAAAAAGCTAAGGATACCTCCTTAATTTTACCAAAATACTCTTAAATAATTAAATATATATTTTCAACAATTTGTTGTAAACAATTAAATATATATTTTCAACAATTTGTTGTACTTTTTTGTTTATCTCTATCAATTCAACCTCAAATAATTTTGTGAGAGAGTTGCCCACATATTTGGTGGTTGATAATTGCGTAGAGAATTAGAGATTGGAAAAGTCACGTTTTGTTTTTAAATTAACAACAACAAAAATTATTGCAGAGAGAAATACTGGTTAAAAAGTTGGTTATTGCAAAGAAAGTGGGAGAAAAATATGGGTCTTGATATTTATGTACATATTTGTTTTTCTAATTACTACTATATATCCTTCTCACTTTCTTCCGGTGATGCTAAAACAATTCTTTCTATTCCTTTTGATGGGGGGAGAAGTGGGGACCCTGTGGTGTGGCATTTTTGTAAAAATGGGCAGTACACTGTTAAGTTTGGGAATTGGTTGGGGATGGAGATGAAAAATTGGGATGTTGGAGCTAGAAGTAGTGGTGGGAATGGTGATTCAAACTCTAAAAATATATGGAGTATTATCTGGGGTCTCCAGATCCCTAACAAAGTCAAGTTCTTCCTTTGGAGAGCTTGCCATGCATTCCTACCTTGTGCTAAGCGTCTGCATAAACGCCATATCAATTCTTTTTCTAATTGTGGTAGCTGTTGGTGCCCAGAGGAGACTGTAATGCATTGCTTATGGGAATGTTCGAAAGCCAGGAGTGTGCATGGAAACTTACTTGGTTCGGTTTTGTGGTTAAAACATGGAAGAAGCAGACTTTTGCTAATTTATTGTGGCATGTAAGTGAGCAAGGAAGTGCAGAAGAATATGCAATTTTTGTGGTAACGGTGTGGTGGATTTGGAGAGATAGGAACAATGAGGTACATGGCTCAAACCTGTTGCAGCCTTGTGAGTTGGTGCAGAAAGCAACTGATTGGCAAGCTATGTGTTAGGAATTCGACATAGAATTCCTCTTGCGGAAGCAGACAAGTGCAAAACAATATAGATAAACGATCGAGAAAATAAACTTGTTAACGAGGTTCGGCAATAACTTTGCCTACGTCCCCGGGCTGCTTGGGTTTCACTATAGAAGAAGAATACACGAACAAGAATACAAGAATCTCTCACAAGAAGTTCTCACCAACTCTCAAGACCTCACTTGCTCTCTCTGTTTAATGCTTTAAAGACTTGATCTACTACTACAACCTATACTCCTATTTATAGATATCTAACCAGACCCAATAAGACATTGGAAACCTAATATTCCCAATAGACATAGAAACCATTACCAAGTAGGATTATGTAAGCAGGTAGGAAACAATCAAAACTCCTCCTTGATCAAGGATTAACAAATCCTTATCCTATGTGAAATCGGATCCACACACCCAACACTATGGAGCAGCTAAGGCAACATATGATCAGTGAGGAATTGGAAGCAGATTGTTGGGTTTCTCCCCCAACTTTTGGGTCAGAATGAATTCTGATGGGCCTGTGATGCCAAACAAGGAAAGGTGGGTTTGGGAGCTATCATTCGCAGTGAATTGGGAGGACTTAGAGGGGCCTTGGCCATTCCAATCCACTGTATGCTGAGTCCTGAAGACACAGAGGCCTTGGCCCTACTACATGGGTTGAAGCTGTGCTGCCAAGCTGTGCCGCCAGCTGGGGCTAGATAAATTAGAAGTTGTAGGGGAAGCGTTGAACGTGTTGAAGGCTATTGATGTGGATGGAGTGAAATTGGGGCGGTGATTAGGGCAAGTTCACCGAGCATCCTATTGCCCGGGCACCACGTCAAAAGCAGCAGCTGCTGACCCAGAATCAAACTGTTCATGATTCCACCGGAAAGAGGGCAAAACCACAGTGGGAGGCCCAGGTCATGAACTCGGGTAGGAGGTTGACTGAGGCAGTGACCCAGGATGCCAGCCTGGCCCAAAACAAAGCAGCTCGGGGAGACGCGCCTTGGGGGTGAGTGGAAGTCAGTTTCTTGTCTTCTAGCGGCGACAATTAAGGCAGGCGCGTTGCTTTCGTTTTTTTGTTGTTTTGTGGATATGTGCGGCGACGTGGCATGTAGCCGTTGGTGAGCAGCTGCAGATTTGAATGCAACGGTCCACAGATCTGGATGAACTTGGTGACCGTGACTTGGTGACCCAACGGATGAACTTGCTCTTAAGAATTTGATGGCTGAATTTGAGGTTGTGTCATGGAAGCATGTAAGGACGAAAAACAACCAAGTAGCACACAAGCTGGCTCGACATGCCTTGAGAATTACTGAAAGTATGAGTTGTCAGGAGGTTGGCCCTCCTTGGCTAAAAGACTTAATTGAGGAATCTGTCATGTAAGCTAGATGGAGACCGAGTGCTTTTGCCCAGTTTTCTTTATGTTGATGTAATTGCTTGCAGTTTCAACTCAGTTCATTTCAATAATTAAAAAAAAAAAGTGGGGATACAAACCCACTTCTCTTCTTAATTATAGTATAGATTAAGCAAAATCCTTGATAAATGGTTAAAATTTTGAATAACTTATTATACCCTGTCTTAACTTAGGAAAACATGAACTATGTGGGTGTCTTATTTGGAAAATTAAATAAATAAATAAATTATGTGTAGAATACATGGAGTGAGAGATCTTAGTGAGAAATAAATCAAAATATAATTCAATATAACCTATAGTCATGTGTAGTTGTATTTTCATGTTCACTTTGATTGACAAAGTAGGTTCTCTTGACTATACTAAGCTATAATTCAAATAAATAAAATGGCATAAAAAAACAGTAGTACGTGAATATGTGCAAACTGCAAGTCTGCACTACTGCATTTGTAGTTTTTTTTTTTTTTTAATTGTATTTTATTTCTCTCCAACTTTGAATTAGAAGACAAAAAAGTAATAATAATTAATTTAAAATTAATTTAAGAAAACAATAATTTATATATACATGAACATGTATAAAGAGGTTAGCATATATTAAAGCAAAAAGTCTTTTGAGATAGTTAAATTTTTTGCTCTTATATTGTCGTATTTTGATATGATAAAAAAAATTTCATTCAGGTTTTACTATTAAAAACTGAAAGTAGTCTTACCAATCGTGTTGCTAGCATCGAGACATAAGCAAATAACTAAACTCCCATTGGGTCCCTTGAGAGCTTCAAGTGGAGTGACAGAATAGATAGAGCGAGCCAATTTCCTTTTACCCCCACGAAAAGCTCTGACAACTGGAATATCATCACCGCCCGGCGAGGGTATGCCGAATACTTTATCATCTTTCTCAGCCATGTATTTAGCCATTTCGCATACTTCTCCATCCTTGAAACATTGAACAGCCAAACTCAAAGCTGTAAAACCTTGATTGTCTTTTTCTTCCAAAGCCTCTGGTCTCATCGACTGCAGCAACTCCTTCGCTATATTCACATGCCGTTTTGAGATTGCGATGTTAAGAGCTGTCTTTCCATTAGCGTCTTTTATTTCTAAACCTTCTTTTTTCATTAATGGTACCAACTCTTTCACGATGTTCCCATTCCCCTGCAGTATTGCTAGGTGAAGAGCTGTGAAACCTTTAGCGTTTTGCATCTCCAAACAGCTGCCAAGTGTTTTCTCATACTGTTCAACCATGTATTTGGCCATTTCCATGAGGAATTCTTCACTGACCCCTAAAGTTATACCAGAACCAAAATTTGTGAAATCCTCAGTGGTTTTCAATTCCAAATCTTTTTGTCTCTTTTTCAGCAACAACAGCAATCCTTTGGTAACATCCACATGCCCTTTCTGGGCTGCTACGTGAAGAGCAGTATTTCGAAGGTTGTTTCTTGGATCTACTGCTGTTACTGCACCACATGGATCATCTAGTTCTTTTAAACACTCATTTGCCTGATCCCAATCACCACTTATCACACAGGTGATAAACGGTATATAATGCTCAAAGTTGTCGTTGCCAATACTACTCTCACCTGCAGATGAATAAAATTTGTGTTAGTTAGTCATATACTCGATTTAATATAATTGCTACCAGTCCCACATACAATTCAAAATTGTTTTGTTTTACCCTGGACAATGTTAATCCATTCCAGCATCTTTTTTTTGTTTGTAATTAACCTACTTGACATGGATCATGACGAGCATAATAAGTGGAGAAACAAAAAGAAACCGAAGACTATGCAAATCATCGATCAAAGTCTTTTTAAAGACGAGAGATTAATTACCTTTTTCTTTTCTCACGAACTCTTTGACCATAGGCACATTCCCCTTATTAACTGCTAGGTGAAGAGCTGTGTAACCAGCATCATTTTTTATTTTCAAGTCTTCTTGTCTCATCAACAGCACCAACTCTTTAACAATATCGACCTTCCCTTCCTGGACTGCGATATGAAGAGCTGTGTCACCTTCCCGGTCTTCTACTTCTCCCATCAACGGCACCGGTAACTCTTTCACAACATGCACATGCCCCTTCCATGCTGCTACGTGAAGAGCTGTGCGACGTCCACGAGCGGTTTTTGTTTTTAAATCTTCTTCCGTCATCAAATGCACCAACTTTCTCACGATGTGCACATGCCCTTCCTTGGCTGCTAAATGAAGAGCTATTTCTTCGTCTCCATCTACTGCCCTTACTACTACTACACTACGCATATCGACTTCTCCAAGACACTTCTTTGCCTTATCCCAATCACCACTGCTCACTGATTCTATGAACGATTTATAGCGCACTAAGTGGTCGGCATTGTTCTCATCATATCCTGCATGCCAATTGTTTTGCAAAACTTGTTATCTTAATTAATTTTTTATCACTTCCCCCAACCCAATTCTTTTCTAGCTAGTTTTACCACAATTCTGTCCACTTTTTAGCAGTAGTCAGCAGATAAGTTTAAAAGATGGAGTACTGCAAGAAGCAAAACGGCACATAATGCGATATTGAGAAGCAACAACAAATTATTGGTGAAAATGTAGTGTAATTGATGAAGAGCATACCTTGCATAACTTTGCACTCTTGTTCCAAAGCATCCCAGGCACTTTTGGCTGTCTCAATTTTACTTATAAAAGAGAACAGCTCTCTCCGGCATGTATTTTGGATTGCGTACAAAGCCTTGGCATTCTTTTTGGTCCAGGCCTTATAATCAGTTTGATCATCTTCAAGTTTTGGAGGTTCCACAATTGCTTCGACAGCCTCCCAGAGATCTTCAGCTAACAAATAAGATTTCAATCGCGATCTCCAATGTTCATAGTTACTACGGTCAAGAACTTCCAGAATAAGTGCATTAGAGCCAACTGGAGTACTTGCCATGCTAGGATTGCTAGCTATCAATCTGTCGAATTATCCAGCCAGAGGTTATTCAGATCTATGTCAAGCATATGTAAAAATACGAAGAGCAACTGAGAAAAATGAATGAGCCAGTTGTACTCAGTTGAATTGAAGAAATCTTCGGCAACGCTGCTGCTTGTAGATTCCGCAAGGCATCAGGGGCAACTTCATATTTCTAGATACAACTCTAGTTGAATTTCTCTTTATGATCGTTTCAAATAAAATTAAAAAAATATTAATAATAATAAAAAAGACTTCGACGACCAAAAATTATAGGCTTTGGTTTCGTAAGTAATTAGGTGGGGATCGACTTGACCTATAGGTGATGTTCGTCAGACTCGTACAATCAATTCAATGTGTGATGTAATCGTAAAAAAATAATTCAATGTGTGATGTGCCACATGATCAACCGACGTCCATGTTAGTTCGCTGGTGACAGTCTGGAATGCACCGACGGTACGATCGATGCACTGACAGTGAATTTATTATTTGACCCGTATTTTCTCTCTCTTCTCTCTCTCTCTTCTCTGCCTCTACATTTTTACCTCACTGACTATTCACTAAATATTAATCAACGGTGGTGGGAGACTTGGGAAAGTTTCAGTATCAATATAATAGCTAAACTTACAAAATTATTGATGTGAGACTCGTACACATTTTTTTCTGGAGAATGTCACAAGGGAAAATATTCATGTACTCAAATTTGAGCTACACTAACTCCATTTATCTAAACATCTTATGAGATTATCTACTTTCCCAATAGTTTATATATATTTTGCCTTAATACTCAATTAAGTATTTTTTTTAATTTCTTTTTATTTATTTTTAGGATAATTTTACCCTCTCCTTCTTTGTCACTTAGATACAGAAGTCATCGAAGACCTTACCGGACTCAGATGATGGGTGGCCGACCGCGGTAACCAATGACCGGATTCCTACGTCCAATTTTATTGCCCCCTAATAATACCCAGTAATCATATTATTGTCTCTCAATAATCATATTATTACCTCTCAATAATCATATTATTGCCCCATAATAATCATATTATTGCAAAACTTTATTACCCATAGTTGTATAGCAAAACTATTATAGTTGTATAGAATGTTAACAGTTTAGGTTTAATACTCATTTTAATCTATTGAGGACTAGTAATTGATCCAAAAAAGAAATGTAAACAAAGTCCAAATCTCCCACACTACTCCCAAGCCTGCAACCCGGGCAAGAAGAAGAAGAAACAAAACCAGATCAGAGGAGCTTTCTCTCTCGCAACCATGTCTAGCTCAAGACCCTCACTAACGCCATCCACCATCCAGGCCTCAGCCTCGACCTCCTCTCCACCAAGCCTTCCAACTGCCACTTCTTCCTCGCCATCGGCAACCACTAGGGCCACATTGGCCTCCTTGACCTCCGCCTCAAGTCCCCGGCCCTCTGGTTCGACTCCGACACCAACAACAACTTCCGCCTCTCCGTCCAGGACCTCTGCTCTGTCCTGGCCCGACCCTAGAATATAACCGGAACCACTAGAACCCAAAGAAATTAAATCCCAACCATAAAAAATTCACAAAATAATAAAAATGTGAAATTGTAGGTGCGAAAATCACCGGACCGAAGCTCCGGAATCGATTGGGTTTGGTACAAGAGGTTGATGGTGGAGTCGGATTCCGCGACGGATCGAAGGAACTTGACGAGCGAGCGGAGGTCGTGGACTCGAAAGAACGAGAACTCGGTGCGGACCTCCCTCAGATCGCTTGGGAGTGCTAGCGTAACCTCACGGTAGACTCTCTGGGTGGTCAAAGAGTTGACCAGATCGCCGACGGCGGTGGCCAGTGAGTCTGATTCCGATTCCGGCGAGGGATTAGGTGTGATTCCCTCGGTCCATTGGGGCTGAGAGAGAGAGAGAGAGAGAGAGAGAGAGAGAGAGAGAGAGAGAGATGAGTTTCAGTTATTAATCGGACAAAACTGTCATTAAATGTTAAATTGGGTAAATGAGAGTAAAAAACTCTTAGTGGAGTAAGTGGGAGTATATTGGCCCAAATTTGGGCATTGAGTCAATATCCCTATCACAAATGGTCACTTAACTTTTACATGTTCGACACTTTAATTATTCACTTTTTAAATATATAACTTTGATCACTCAACTTTACCTCTATTAATTAATTTAGTTACTTTGTTAATTTTTTCATTAAAAAAAAAACCATTATTTGTCAGAATATCAAAGATATTTTTGTCCAACCAATTGTGAAAAATTGAGAAATTTGAATTGGAATGATTGAGAGAATTGACTTAATCATGAGCACTGTGATGCATGTGATTTGATTTTTAAGGGTAAATTTCTTCTTACACCAATTAATCTTTTTTTGTTTTTTTTTTTTTAAAGAAGAAGATATTTTACTAATAAAATATAATTAATTAATATAATAGATTCCAAACTTCTCCATCTTCCTCAAAAGCTTTAATGGCTTCTGAAACCTTCATTGCCCTCGCATATCGCCTCGAAATCAAAGCAAAAGCCTCTTTACTAAGGAAACCTTTGTTCTTCATGTCATTCACCAGTTCCCAAATTATCTTGAACTGTTTGATCTCACCCAGAGCTTCAATCAGAGCATTGTGGGTCTCTTGTAATCCTTAAACCCTTATCCAATGACAGTCCCGTTCCATTGGTCAGCAGCTAACCAGGGAAGTGTGGTCAGTCACCGTCCAATTTCAATCGGACGGTTGACAGCTAAGTGATGAAATCTGTGGTGAGAGCTGTCAACCGTTCGATTGAAATCGGACGGTGAGTGACCACACAATCCTGGTCAGCTGCTGACCAGGGGAACTTCAATTGGACGGTGAGTGACAACACAATCCCTGGTCAGCTGATGACCAGGGGAACATTTTCGTATCCAATGAAACGGAATATCAAATCCTTCAATAATTAAAGCATTCATTTAGTCTTCTTCACTAGCTCCAATTTCCCTGATCAGCAATTCCTTCATTTAATTTTCTATCCAAACCCCAATCCCAAATTTATAGGGTCCTTCAAATTACTAGATATGTTTGTGCTTCTCATAATAGCTCAAGTCTATGGTTTCAATGATTAATCTTTAGTGTGTAAGCATGACTATTGATCAACACATTGCCGTTTCTTTTTTATTGTAATCCAACCGAGAGGAATGAATTTCATGTAAAGGTGAGCATAGTTACTCGGATTTGGCATGTAACTATGCTCATCTTTACATGCCATTAATTCCACAAGCCACTTGAATTGAAACTTCTCCAAACCCAACCGTGTACTTCTAAAGCCCAAGGCGGAGTACTAGATCAGTAGAGTTCTATAAATTCACATCGGTGAAGAAGTAATATAATGCAACCAGGCAATAGAAGCACCACATTTGTTACGCCCCATATTGATTACACGTATTTTTATGCATGTAATCGTATTTAAAATACTAGAAATAAGTCAATCTTCATGTCAATTAATATGTAATTAATTCATTTTTGTTATTTTGTAGAAAATAAACGGAATTGTGTGGAAACGAGAGAAAATGTGCGAAATTAGAGCAAATTGGAGTTTCCGACAAAATGACGAAAAAATTAACATTAGTCAGTCATGGTCAACGCCAACAAGAAAGCAGAACTGCACTAGTCATGCTGTTGTGTACGGCAGTACTTTAATTTTGAGGAAGAGAAGAAAATTGAACAAAAAAAAAGTTGGATTAATTAATCATTGGTTTGATTAATTAATTTGCTTAATTAACCACATTCTGCCCCCATCACGTGCAGCTAGGCCTCGTCAACGGGCTGAGCTCCGCCTGGCCAGGTCCATTCATAGCGGCCTTGGGTCGGGCCTTATTATATTTTTAAATAATGGCGGCCGGGCTGGGCCGGGCTTTATTGTAAATCGAATGATCCTAGTCCGTCCATATAAAATGGGTCTTGCAGGCTTTTTCAGGCTTGGCCTTGCGGGCTTTTTCTGAATGGGCCGTGTGGGCTTTATTTATAATAAATATTTAAAGACACTAATTTTTTTATAAATCTATATTTATATATGGACAAAATACTGTTTACTCTCTATACTTATAGGGGGTCGACGTTTCAGTCCCTGACATTTCAATTTCACCTGAAAAGTCCCTAAACTCTCCAATTTCACCCAATTGGTCCTTGCTGTCAATTTTCGGTCAAAAGCTTCGTTATCTTGCTGACATGGCATTCCGTACACAACCAAAATATCTATTTTACCATCACAAACTCATTTTTTTCCTCTTTTTTTTTGTTTTTCTCTTTACGTCTTCTTGCTCTCTCTCTCCAGACCTTCACATCATCCATTTCTCTCTGTTTTTTTTTCTCCTTCAGACTCCTCCCCCTTTGGGTTCCTATCATTTTTTTTTTGAATGGTTACAGTATAGCTCTACAGCCCTCTCTTCCCCAAACCCAATGCCAATGCCAATGCCAATGCCACTGCCACCGCCATCACTAACTCTCCCACACCCATTCCCTCCAATCTGAAACCCTCGAAATCCTCGAATGGGCCTCCGTCTGCAACCACCTCTCCACTCTCACCTCCACCTCCATGGGATTCTCCACCACGCAAAAGGCTCAAATTCAGTTCATAAAGTCCAAATCCAAGAGCCAGAAGCTTCTACATCAAACACCGCCGCAGTCTCTGCCATCGCAGCTATCGGGTCTCCGTCGTCCGATCTCCACTCCATAGAACACTCATAGCCACAAAGGTCTTAGCAGATTCTCATAGGTTGGTGTTATTGAGCTTGCTTCATCTTTATGTGATTTGAATTGAGAAAAAAGAGGAGGATCGTGTGATTGTTAAGGATTAAGATTCCGGGTCAGATCGCCCAAATCTAATCCCTCTGATACCGAATTTGATTCCGACTCCAGTGCACAGAACGATAGAGATTCGGAGTCTGATTGCGAGAGTGAAACCACTTAATCGAATTCTACTGATGAATTTGGGGCTTTCACAGGAAATGGGATGATGTTTGGAGTGAATGATGAGGGTGGGCCTCCCAGCGCTATTGGGTCTGAAGAAAGCTCCTCCGGTGGGTCCTCGTTGAAAGGGTGGGTTGGGAAAGGCAAAAAGCCTGAGCTGGCTAGTAGCGGAATTGAGACAAAGGTTCTGGAGAGTTTTGATGTGCCTCTGGTGCCCAATTTTGATTCAGACCCCGAAAACTGGGAACATATGGGCGGATCCGAAGAGGTATTGAAATTGTGGAGGAGATGGTGATGCAGAAGCGCTGGCGAGAGGGATGAGGGTTGTGATGGTGGTGGTGGGTGGTTGTTGACAATGGTTAAGGAGAGAGAGAGAGAGAGATGACCCCGAAAACTGGGAACATGTGGGTGGATATGAAGAGGTATTGAAATTGTGGGGGATATGGTGATGCAAAAGCGCTGGCGAGAGGAATGAGGGTTGTGGTAGTGGTGGTGGGTGGTCGTTGACAATGGATAAGGAGAGAGAGAGAGAGAGAGAGAGCTGGAAGAAGAGGTAAAAACAAAAAAATAAAAAATAAATTAAAAAGAGAGAAAAAAATAAATATAAAAGAAACAAAAGTGATGTAAAATAGACATTTTGGAGGTAAATCGTCTATATTATCTTAGCTTTCGTATTCGTATTCTCTCTCAAACCCTAGGCGGCGCATCTGATCGTCCAGCAAAAATGGCTGCCCGGTCCGACGGCTCGCCCTCGTGGTGGCATCGTCGGACAGGCTAGAAAGGACCATGTGTCCAGTGGTGTTTGGCCTGGTCTGAGAGAAGGTTGCGGGAGCGCGATGCTGCTGTGCAGAGTGCTTGGAGGAATTAACGGTGATGGGCAGCGACGGGTTAATGGCTGGAAGTTGGGGCCAGTGTCGTCTTGCCTTAGGGAGGAACGTGGAAGGAATGGTAGGTGTTTTGAGGAGGTGTTGCAGGATCGGAGATAGCTTGAGGGTGGAGATCAGGCGGTGGCATCGCTGCAAATCACTGGGCTTAGATCGGATCGGTTAGACCCGATCCTATTTGGGTGGTTTGGGGCTCATTTGGGGAAAGATGGCGAGGCTAGCAGGCGGCAGGTTGGTGCTGGTGTCGCCGTTGGTGGTGGTGAGACAGTTTGGGAAGCGCGAGTTGGATGGCGCCGTCGTAATCTCTACACCCGGATTCTCAGATTTGGGTCTGATGGGCTATGGGTCTGGGCCTTGACCCTTCTGTTGGTTTGGGCTTTGACTTTTGACCTAGTTTATTTTTCTGTTATGTTTTATTATTATTTCCTTTTAGTACGACGTGGCTATATGCCGGTAATAAGTCCCGACCACTTTTGGGTAAGGCGACGTGGGCTCTGTCCCGGATTGCACACCTTGTGTGCCTTGTCTGCTTTGGTTAGGCGGCGAGTTCATTGCTTTGTCAAATGGTCGCAACCTCCCAGTGGCAGGATGAAATTTAGTGTCACCGAAATTGTTTTTCGTTGGAAACATAGTGGGAAAGCTGATAGTAATAGTAAATTATGGCTCCGCGTGAGCAAAATCTTTCTGGTATGTCACCACCTTTGTAAAGAGAATAGAGTAGCCAATGATGCACTCTTCGCTAATTGGTGCTTGTTTGAATACATATTTTCTGTAGAGACTCTCGTTATTATCTCGGGCTGTTCTCTTTATGCTTATTGTGATTTGGGGTTTAGGTATCATGTCCCCCCCCCCCTCCCCATGTATTCTGAGTTTTCATTAATGGTCAAGGCTTGAGGGCAGCCGTACTGGCCCTATTTTTTAAAAAAAAAGACATTTTGGTCGTGTACGGAATGCCACGTCAGCAAGATAACGGAGCTTTTGATGGAAAATTGATGGCAATGACCAATTTGGTGAAATTGGAGAGTTTAGGGACTTTTCAGGTGAAATTGAAATGTCCGGGACTGAAACGTCGACCCCCTATAAGTATAGGGAGTAAACAGTATTTTGTCTTTTATATATCATACATTCCAAAGAGCAACCGTTATCAATTCAAAGAAAATGGAAAAATCGACCGTTGAATGTGATTATTACAATAAATTATGCGTGTGATTAAAAATTTAGTCAATTTCACCATAGTTTAGAACCCGATCGGATTGGTCAACCGTAGTTATTTGTATGTTTTCTTGGTTGACAGATGACATAATGACCGCGAAACGTGCTTATTTTTTTTACATCACATTTGTAAATATTTCATCCATGGATGTGCGTAGACATAAGATAAAATTTTGAATTTTAATTACAAATACATTGGTCTATACCAATTTGCCTCATAAAGTTGTATAACTTATACATTGCATTTAAATTATTAAGATTCATTCTAAAGCAAACATGAAGAGGAAAATGAATTGGAAAAACGAACCGCTCGATGGAGTGATTGTAATGTTTTATGGTGGTTGTAAAAATTTCAGCCAATTTGGTTCTCGTCTTGAATTCAATCAACTAGGTCAAATTTAGTTACTCTTATAAACCTATATTTATATATCATACACTCTAAAGAGCAACTCTATTAATTCAAAGAAAATGGAAAAATCAACCATTGGATATAATTATTACAATAAATTATGAGTGTGGTAAAAAATTTCACCATATTTTCGAATCCGATCGAATTGGTCAACCGTCGTCACTTGTATGTTTTCTTAGTTGACTGACGGCACAACGACCGAGAAACGTGCTTATTTTTCTACATCACGTTTGTAAATATTCCATAGATGGATGTGCGTGAACATAAAATAAAAACTTCAATTTTAATTACAAAGACGTTGGTTTATACCAATTTGTCTCCTAAAGTTGTATAACTTATACATTGTATTTAAATTGTTGAGGTTCATTCTAAAGCAAACATGAAGTAAAAAATGAATTTTGAGAAACCAACCGCTCGATGGAGAGATTGTAATGTTTTATGGTGGTTGTAAAAATTTCAGCCAATTTAGTTCTCGTTTCGAATTCGAGCAACTAGGTCAAACTTAGTTACTCTTATAAACCTATATTTATATATCATACACTCTAAAGAGCAACCTCTATCAATTCAAATAAAATAGAAAAATCAACCATTAGATATGATTATTATAAGGGCTAAATACTAGTTAGTACCCTATGGTTTAGGTCCAAAATCAATTCAGTCCCTGGACTTCTAATTTCATCAAAAACACCCCTACACTTTCAATTTTGATCTAATAGGTTCAATTCATTAATATTATGTTATGGGTTCAAGTTATAGTTAGATTATTTGTTGAAAAACTATTTATTTTTAATAGTAGGACTCACTCCTAAATTGACTATGCAGACTACCTCGACACCACATCATAAAACATAGGCCATATATGAGCCACCTTAACAAGTAAATAACTCAATTGTCGAAAAACTA
Organism: Rosa multiflora; assembly: GCA_002564525.1. Lineage (NCBI taxonomy): Eukaryota > Viridiplantae > Streptophyta > Magnoliopsida > Rosales > Rosaceae > Rosa > Rosa multiflora. The sequence goes on along the minus strand of BDJD01001852.1, from coordinate 46,675 downwards.
ACAAATTGGACCTATTAGATCAAAATTGAAAGTGCAGGGGTGTTTTTGATGAAATTAGAAGTTTAGGGACTGAATTGATTTTGGACCTAAACCACAGGGTAGTAATTTGTATTTAGCTCTTATTATAATGAATTATGAGTGTGGTAAAAAATTTAGCCAATTTCACCATATTTTCAAATCCGATCGAATTGGTCAACCGTCATCACTTGTATATCTCTTAATTGACTGATGACATGATGACCGCGAAACGTGCTTATTTTTTTACATCACGTCTGTAAATTTCCATAGATGGATGTGTGTGAGCATAAGATAAAAACTGCAATTTTATTTACAAAGACGTTGGCCTATACCAATTTGCCTCCTAAAGTTGCATTGACTTATACATTGTATTTAAATTGTTGAGGTTCATTCTAAAACAACCAAGAAATGGAAAATGAATTCAGAGAAACCAACAGCTCGATGGAGAGATTGTAATGTTTTATGGTGTTTGTAGAAAATCCAGCCAATTTGGTTCTCGTTTCGAATTCGATCAGCTAGGTCAAACTTAGTTATTATTATAAACCTATATTTATATATCATACACTCCAAAGGGCAACCTCTATCAATTCAAATAAAATGGAAAAACCGACCGTTAGATGAGATTATTATAATAAATTATAAGTGTGGTAAAAAATTTAGCTAATTTCACTATATTTTCGAATCCAATCGAATCGGTCAACCGTAGTCATGACATGTAGAATATATATGCACATATTCTATATAAAAGTATGAGAACGTTCAATTTAACCATAAGCCAAATTACAAAAAATTCACACACATAAAGACACACACACACACACACATATAATGATGACGTGGTACACTGAAATTTTCCAAATATATGTGCTGGGCCTTCTAGATTCCCGTTAAAACTGAACAGCCTTCACTTAAATTGCCATAACTCATTCTAGAAAAGTTGGAATCGCAAACCGTAAAATTCTTCAAAAACTAGACACATGGGGTTTTATGTGCATGTAGGGTACAACTTTTAATTCTATCCAACCAGTTTCCAGTAATTCAACGAAGTTCGGTTCTAGACATGAACTTGTAAAAGATGTTGCAGATTCCCGTCCAAGCAGAATTGCCTTCACTTAAATTGCTATAAGTCCTTTTAGAAAAGTCGGAATTGCAAACTGCAAAATTTATGAGAAACTAGACACATGGGGCTTTCCGAGAATATAGGGTACAGCTCCTAATTCCATCCAAGTAGTTCCCAGTAATTCAGCGAAATTAGGTGTTCTGCACAACAGTTTCTGTGTTGTAGATTCTCTTTTAAGCTGAACTGCCTTCACTTAAATCATCATAACTCCTTCAAGAAAAGTCGGAATCACAAACAGTAAAATTTTTCAAAAACTAGACACATGGGGCTTTCTGTGCATATAGGGTACAGCTCTTAATTACATCCAAAAGGTTCTCAGTAATTCAATGAAATTAGGTGTTTTGCACAACAGTTTTTATGCTGTAGATTCTTGTTTAAGCTGAACTGCGTTCACTTAAATTGCCATAACTCCTTCTCGAAAAGTCAGAATCATAAACCGTAAAATTTTTCAGAAATTAGACACACGAAGCTTTCTGTGCATATAGGATACAGTTCCTAATTCCATCCGAGCAGTTCCCAGTAATTCAGTGAAATTAGGTGTTCTGCACAAGATTTTCTGTGTTATTTATATAATTTTTTTGTTTGCGGGCTTTTATGGGTAGGGCCTATAGGGCTTTTACGGGCCTGGCCTAACGAGCTTTTGGAGGGCCGGGCCTAACGAGCTTTTGGAGGGCCAAGCCTATGAGCCGGGCTGGGTTTCAAACCCCTAAACCAAGCCCGACCCTCTACCCACAGGGCCAGGCCTATGGCGGGCTTTTGGCCCTCCGGGCCTGCGAGTCTCCATCGGCCCACTTAATCCATGGGTTATTTGATGAGGCCTACGTGCAGCAGTTCAGCAATGGTAGTTTAATTAGCTTGCGCTAATTACAAGCTGACACGTGGCATAAAAAAGAAGATCTTTATTTCCCTCCTTTCTCTCCCAGCCTCACGGGACAGGGACCATATTTTTTTTCCTCTACAATCATGGCCGCCCATTCCTCATCCATCTCTCCCTTCACGACCCATATAAATACACCAGCCAATTAACCCTATTCATTATTATCAACACAGTAGCCGCAAACATTGGGGGCAGCCTTTGGGCTGCTCTCACTTTCTCTCGTCCCCTTCTATTTTCCATTCTCTTAATTTTGTTTTGAGTATTTGAGAATTACTCACCCAAAGCTTCCAAGCATCAAAGGACTTCATCATCATCAAGTCTTGTCATAATTGCTTCATAGCAATTGTGACTTGTTCTTGTTTTTTCTCACTTCTTTTCACTTTTTCCTCTTTAACTGATGTTTGTTGATGTCAATTTAATTATGGGTTGTGAGTAATTCTCTTGTTGGGGGTTAGGGCTGTGTGGCCTAATCCAAATTTTATGTAATGGATGCTTAATTTAATTTATATATGGAATTTATTAATTATTGGATGCTTGTGTTTTGTAATAATTGATTAGAATGCATGCTTAGGAATTGTCAATTCTTGGGTATGTGCTTTATTAAGTCTAGATTAAAATTTAGGGGTTGATATCCTTAGATTTTAGAGCTAGAACCCCGATTTAATTTTCATGGGAAGTACAAGCATGATTCACTACGTGATTAGCTTAATTGCAATTATGGTGAGCTTGGTTGCCTCATTCCTCGTTCTCTAGGCCTCTTGATGTGAATTAGTGACCCTTGAACCAGCTCTAATTCATGTCAAGTGAGTTCCTATGACCCTTGAACCGGAGTATGAATACCATGAAAGGAAATTTCAGCCCTTGAGCCTTGAAAAGCCTTGGGTACGGCTTCCACCATCTTTAATAAATTGCATGTAAATCAAATTAGCATCTAGAGCATTGAATTAGGGTTAGGATTCTCCCCTAGCTACCAATCCTCAATTTATCTCAATTTTTTACTTTGCATTACTTTATTTAATTTAGTTGTTATTTGAGTTTTATTTAAATTATTGCAATTTAGTTATTAGAAATTTAAATTACAATTATCGGTGACAATTTTGACTCATTGTAAATAACCACAACTAGGCTCATAGCTTTGATTAGGCTTCGGTGCAAACCAAAGGAGCATTGCTAAGACTTGCTGCCTTAAAGTAGCATTTTTATTTATTTTATTTATTTTTATTTTTCTTTTGTTTGCTAAGTGTCTTTATTTCCGATTATCCAATGATTGTGAACTAGCCACTAATCCCTGTGGTACGATAAACTTTGGGCATAATATTTCCCTATCTTGATAATGATACGTACGCTTGCGTAAATGTGTATCAAGTCACATATCTCAATTTACTGGTTTACTAGTCATTTGAGCGGTAAACGACAATTACTTTCACTTTTTACTTTATTTCGATACTTTTAGTGGCCCAAAAAGTTGACTTTTTGTTTAGGTCAGTTTTGAAGAAAATTTTCTTAATGAAAGTCGTAGAGGACGTTAAACATAGTTCGTGGACATGTGGTACGCTTAAATCGAAGTTCGTATGCGAAAGTTATAGCCGAAAAACTAAAGTTACTGTTCAGGGTGATTTGATTTAAAAAGGGAAAGTTACTGTGGTAGGATGGAAATTTGATTTAAAAAGGAAAAGTTACTATGGTAGGTTTCCATTTCCGGAAACTCACCCCAGTAAATCTCTCTCTCGCTCTCTCTATCTCTCTTCGATAGTTCATGTTTGCCGACATTTCTTGGTCGTCTAGCCACCTGATGGCGCGCCACCGGTGTTGATAGGAATGCCTCATTCTCCCCCTGAAAACTATAGGGGTGGTCACGTCGATTTGGTAGGAGAAGAGAGATCAAAGTCAAAAACCTCCACTGTAGCAGTTTGACATTTCTGGCGATTTCTCCTGATTTCGGCCTCCTTCTTCGACGATTCAAGTCATTATGGAAAGCCCATCCTCCATTGATGAATCCCTCCAAGTTTCATAACCCAATTTGAGGTGTGGAAGGAGAATCGACGATTTCAATATTTCACTGTTCATATTGGTGTTCTTGCGGTTTTTCTTCAATTCCGGCCAACCAAGATATTTTCTGGCATTGTCGTAGTTGAGAAAGATGTTAGGAATGTTGAAGTGATCTTTCTGGTGAAATTTGGTGATCTGGTTTATGGTTGGCTGGCTAAGCGTGGGCCCCATGCGTCGCCACTGTGGGCGGCGCATGGAGGTGCGTAGGGCAGGATTTGGGTTTCTGTTTTTCGCTAGTTAAATTATTTGTGAGTTGTAGAACTTGTAACTATGAATGTTGTAGAAATTGGAGAAGTTTGATATCGATTTCGAATTTCTCTGAAGGGTGGAGTTTTGATTATCGATTTACAAGAATCTGACAGTCGAATTTCTGTCGGTTCTGTCTTAAAACCTTTAAATTAATGAATTGGTGTTAGTGGTGAAGTTTAGGTTGAATCCGAGAAGTAATGGAGATGTTGGTTTGGTGGGGTTTTCAGGTTTTGTTTTAGAATCGTATTCTTTTGTCGAATTGTTGTTTACGAAATATAATTGTGTACATGACGAGGTACCGACCTATCGCTCGACAAGGATCCTTACACTTGGGTGCCATGTTAGCTTATACGTACTGTGAGTGGACCTTTAATTTAAATGATGCATGCAAAGATTTTTCCGACTTATTGATTTATTCATTTATCTTTTCAATTTATTGAGCATCTATTTTAGTGTCGGATTATAACTTGATTTCAGAATTGAATTGGTTTGTTGATTGATTTTCCATCATGATTTACAGATATGAGTTGCGACGCTCAGATTTGGATTTATGATTTATGTCTTTATGATGACTTTCAATGAGTTATTTTCCAATATGATTTCCAGAATTAAACATTATATTTTTATTCATCGATTGTGAGATTTCTGCAAGATTTTTGAAAATGGGATTTTTGATAAAATTTTATCTATCTATTATTTTCTCGCTAATTTGTTGTTGGATTTGAGAATAGTATTTTGGCGTGTGTGACACGTCGTTGATTTTATTAGTTTATCATGAGATTTTCCGAGTACGGTTGGGAATCGTACTCGTGCCTTGTTGCGAGATTTTGGGGAAGCTTTACTTGTTTTCAGTTTTCTATTATTTTTCTTCACCATATCTGGGCCGATTTATTTATTCTTCTCCTCACATGCATGGGTGTAGTTGAGCATATTAGTACTCCTCCCTGCTTACTATGTGTTTGTGGGCGAGTTGAGCATAGAGCCTGGGAGGCTCTGACTCGAGCCTGGGAGGTTCCCTTCATTGTATGGTGATATTTTCTTCCCTATATCTTTGTGTTACTTAACTAGTGGACTAGTCCGATCTTGTTAACCAGCGGGCCTAGTCTTATGTTCTTAAGTATCGAAGTTTTAGTCTTTTTACTATTGGTTGTTTGTGACTAGCGGGACTAGTCGGTTTCTTGAGCAGAACATCATTCGGTTTAGTTTGCTTAATTGTTGCATGCATCAGGTTTTTAAAGGAATAAACGTGAGAAAGTATAAAATCCCTCTTCTTTGCAATTATTTATTTTTGTCCACTGACGCTAACATTTTTATCTACTTTCCCCTAGGCCCTTCGATTTCAAATGCCCAGTTTGTAGAGTAGCGGTTCGGCATAGTAGGATTCGGGGCATAGCATCTGCCGCTGTTGTATTTCATATTGTAGGTTACTTATTAAACCTACTTGTATCTTGAATTCTTTGCCTCTTTTAGATTACTCTAAAAACATGTTGGACAATTGTTTTAAAGTCTGCAAATTACATTTGTGTATTTGGAACATACTGTATTTCGGATTTCAATTGCTTATTGTGGAGTTGTTATGATTTGGGGAGTAGGATGGCTCTAGGAGGTTAAGGATGGTTTATTAGATGTGTGAATGTGTTTCTATAAATTTTGGGTAGTCCATTTTTAGGGGTGACTCTGCTGAAATTTCGATAGAGTTATTCAGAAGGTGGGCTCCAGAGGGCCATCTCTGATTTCAGGGTGGAGTTCGGAGCAGGTCCTGTCAATATTAATAATCAAAGGGGGTATAATACTCAAACATCGAATAAACTCAGCAGCATTAAGGGAAAGTAACTTCTATTTGGACCCAAAATGAGCATTTTGGCCTGACAAGGCATGTGTTGGAGAAATTGAGCCAATGTCAGTGGCTCAAGCTATATATTGTCGACAAGCTCAAAATATATATTTAGAGGCTAATTAAAGCCTACTATGGAAGCATGGAAAGTCAACTTTAGCACATTTTCTTACTTCAGCTAGGAGAAACCGAGCTAAACAAGGAAAGAGGGGCAGAAGACTAAGCAAACAAGATTCAAATAAGTTGAAACTTTCCAGATTAATACTAGACATCCCAAGGATCATTTCTTATGAACAGTACCAGAGCTATTTTTGAGTGGAAGGCCTTCAAACAATCAGTCCAATTTTCTACAGAAGCAAAACTGGAAAACTAGACCTGTAAGAGGTCCAGCAGAATTTTCGGCCCAACCGCATGGAATAAAGATCTGAAAATTTGTCAAGATGATCTACACTCATAGTGGAACATTTTTTATGAAGAAGTAGAAGGCTCATTCTGAAGTCTTGTTGGAGAAATAATTGAAGGAATAAAGGGGCAGAAACTGACCTAAAACCAGCTCAATATTCACATGTTCATGTTTCCTACCCACGTGAAGAAAGCTAGATGCTTTTTTTTTTTCCTTGGATATATTTTTCTACAACAATCTCTTTAATAGATCATCATCACTTCCATGTTTCTGCACCTTCATGCTTTGCTTTCATTTCGTCATTTCTCTATCTTTTCCATATTTTACAAATCACTTTCATACTCCCCTTTCATTATTTTTCTTCCATTCATCATTTCACTCTTCTTTTTCTTCCCTATATAAACACCTTCACCTCTCATTCTCAAAACACACATTCACAACAACAACATCTCTAAGATGATCTAAGTTCTCTCTAGAGCAACCTCTCTAAGAGCAACTCCTCTCCTTCTCTTTCCCTTACCGGTGATCACAGTCCTAGTCCTAGTCTTCTCAGAAGCCGACTTTCAGTGCCACCAAACCCTCTGTCAACGTACTTCGGTCCTAGTCTCCTCGAGAGCTGATTGTAGTGCTGTGACCAAACACCAACACCAACACCCATGAGGTTCACACATATTTTCCATATATCCTACTATTTAAGATTCAATCTATATTCCTTAGTATATAATAAACGATGTGCATTATTATAATAAACATCGTTTCCTTTTATGGAGCGATGTCCATTTTACTATTAGACATCGTTTCCCAAATTGTAAATCGATGTCTACATTGATTGTGGACATCGTTTCCCAAATTGTGAATCGATGTCCACATTGATTCCAGACATCGTTTCCCAAATTGTGAATCGATGTCTACATTGATTGTGGACATCATTTCCCAAATTGTGAATCGATGTCCACATTGATTCCAGACATCGTTTCCCCAATTGTGAATCGATGTCCGCATTGATTCCAGACATCGTTTCCAAAATTGTAAATCGATGTCCACATTGATTCCAGACATCGTTTCCAAAATTGTGAATTGATGTCCGCATTGATTCCAGACATCGTTTCCCAAATTGTGAATCGATGTCCACATTGATTCCAGATATCGTTTCCCAAATTGTAAATCGATGTCCACATTGATTACAGACATAGTTCCCTGTAGTTTACATCGACGTCGATTAGTTTTTTAAATATCGCTTCTTACTCAATACATCGTTATCCATGAAAAACGAGACATCGATTTTAGTTTTGAAACTACTGTATTATCTCTTTCTGGACATCGTTTTTGTAGTTTAACACTGATTTGAAACAAGTGTATATGCATCATATCTTTCATATGAGATTATGTCCAAGAAATTAATTATAGCTGCTAAAATGCTTGCAATCCACATTCAACAACATGACATTCTGAATTAATTGAATATGGGGCATTGCATTAATTTCAGTCGAACAGCAGAATTATTAATAGTTTCAAAAATAGACAAAAACCCTCCAACCTACAGCAAGGCTAGCCCAAAATAGACCATTGCAATAACTATATGCAGTTTAGTTCACTTGCAATTGTACAACATTCTACTTCAAAATGATTCTACAAAATCTAGCTAGCCTTACTCAAAATCACTTTGGTAGAGTCAGCATCTATAGCAAAGTCTGCAATTAGTCAGCTACTTCAATGCAGACCTCGTCAAGTTCATCTTCGATGTATACTTTCCGAGTCTTCGCTGTCCACTATGAATATATTCAATAACAAAAAAAGGGCAGAACTGTAGGCCACTAGGAACTGTAGAAAAGAAATATACATAATCCAGGACCAGTAGGACAACCCCAGTTCTGAGCTACCTCAAATAAACCCAAAAAACACAACAGATACTATTCTAAAACAACTTTCCTAAAAGACCAAGTATAAGCCAGATTTCAAGAATCAATAGGTAAAGAACAAGGTGTTGTAAGGAGACGATTTAGCAAGGTGTGTCTGAGGCTGGCACCTGGAATAACAGCAGTTGCACATTGCAACAAAAAGTTGCTAAAGTAGGAGAAATCTTGCAAGTGAATTAATTAGGTTGACCTATGTTCATTGCAGGTGGGAGTGTATACTGAATAAGGAGAAAAAAAAGATACAATGGATTAGAGTGCACTAGGCCAAATTTTAGTGCCCCTTTAATGATCAATATGCCTGTAAGAGGCAGGAACACGTAACGAACGATTATGATCCCAACAATAATAGATTTCTGTATTCCTGACCGTCTCAAACCTGAAAGAATAATGTAAACAAAGTTAAACTCAATTACCTTAAGCATGAATCTAGGAAATGTAGACTTAATATTTGGCATTGTATACCTTTAAGGAGGTTTCCTCCAATTATCAAAGTGAGAGCGGGGATAGCTCCATCTCTGCAATCATAAACAGAGAAGTTACAGAATGAACCAAGTAGTAACAAAAACAATAGTTGTAGGTTCTTATTTATGTGAATGGACTTCAGTAAAGTCATATACTAAAATAAGAAGTAATCTCATTTGAATGCAGGACAATAGAAGCTGGAATTAAGTTATAGAAGTTAGGAGCTATTTAAGCTGCCCAATTTCAGAAATAAATCATAGAGTTGGTACAGTTTCTGTATAAGTTATATACCCCAACAAGTTAGTAGTGCCATGGATCACCCTTAGAGGAGCACCCATCTCCTATCATTAGTTTACGAATCTGAGGGATGACTCCGATTGCAAACCCAACAATCTTTACCACAGAAAAAAAAAAACACAAGTGAGTCAATTTGTCACCAAATCAGTGCTCATTGAGCAACAAAAACGTATTTGAAACGCAGCAAAAGGCAGTGCTGAAAGGTCATACCGCTCCAATAGTTGAAGGGGCAAATATCATTTTCAGATTTAGAATTTGAAACATTCTCACTAAACAGTTCTTGGATTTACTCTGAGGTTCTATCTGCCACGACAAACGACAGTAATATGCTGAGTCAGAAATAAGGTAAATATCACATTGCCAAAAGCACGTTATGTTATCAGACTATCAATATGAACTCTACATCCAAATTTTATCAGATGATCGATTAGTAGTTTAGATTGATAGTCTTGTAACATAACATGCAAGACTGTTTGGCAACAAAACAATTTGTTCATTGTTGAACAGATCTGAAATGTTTTGAAGTACATAAACACAATCAGAGAGCATTAAATCATGCAAATTAATAATCAAGTTTAGAAGCTTTGAGTCTTGTTGAGATATAGTACAGGGCAGTGAACACTGATCGGGATTGTCCGCTACTATCCCATATTCCTTGGAAGAAAGCTGAGGCTCAGTGCAACTTACTTGGTTTGATTCGGAGGGTTCCTTCAAAGACTGGGGGGAGTCTTGGGTACTCCTCTTTGAAGATATCCTCACAATGTTATACACATAGGACCAAATATAAATGGCTCCTATCTGAAGAACAAAAGACACAAACCAGATAAAGAAACATCAATACATAATACTATTGAGATCGAAGAAGATGACGAAGAAGAAGTGTACTACTTACTGCCATTGAAAGTGATGCATAAGCCATTTGATCCATAAGTGTCACAGACATCAGGAGCTCCAAATGGGCTTCCCTTTTCTTTACAGACTGCTGGGATTATGATGAGGAGCAAGTTCCCCAAATTTCCTATTCATATCAAGTCAGGTATTAACTTCAGAAATCATTGGTACGAATTAATATTCCGAAATCTGAAAGCAAATTTAAAATTACCAGCCGCACAGCATCCCAAAATGAGGCCTCGGAGATGTGGAGGTGGTCTTGCTAATTGGATAAGTATCCATCCAAGTATAGAACCAACAATGAAGGTGATTAGGATGTTCACAGGCATAAACCACCTTTATGAATAATTAAATACAGAGTCATATGCACCATACTTAAAACACTAATCACTGAAAGTTTTGAGATTAACTAAACAAAGGATTTGAACTCACAGTTTAATCATACCGTCATATGTAATGGTCTGGGCAACGTTAGTTCCCACCAGAGCTGGACTGAATACATAAAATACAACCTGTTCACAAACACAACAATTGTACTATGTCTAAAATTAACCAGGGTAAATCTACATAATCCCATTACCAAAAGTTGATTTGGAATTAACCAGGTATTTCATAATCAAATTACATGTATGATTTGGAATTAACAGAACCCAAAACTCAGAATTGGGAAAACAAAACAGAAATGAAATCCCACCTTGGAGCTTGAGAGAAACGACGCCGTCTTCGACGGACACAATGTCGACGTTTCCACCATCATTGATGGTCTAGGGGCAGACGTCCTCGAGAACCAAGTCAATGTTAGGAACTGTGAGCTCAAATTTCTTGGCCGAGTAGAGTCCCGGAGAAGCAGAAGAAGACTCGGCAGCAGCGCTTGCTTTCGAAGCTCTAATGGCTGAATAGAGAACGATTCTTCTTTGAGGAGCTAGACGGCACCGTTTTACAAGCATAAGTTGTGGGGATTGATGGGATTTCGCTGGGATTTGAGAAGAAGGAATTGGGGTTTTGGGTAACCAGGAGAAATCAGAAGGAACTAAATACCCACCGAAAGGATTTGCATCCAAATCCAGGACTTTATTTATCAAACCATGAATAACCCAAATTAAAACCAAACGGAGAGGGTTTTAGAGAGAGAAAGTGTGTGTCTATGAGAGAGAGAGAGAGAGCTTGCTTGCGGAGGCAATGGCGCAGGAGAGACGTACAGTAGCAGGAGTGAGCGGAGGAGAGGGAGGCGGTGGTGGCTATGAAAAGAGAGGGAGAGAGGAAGGAGGAGAGGGCTAGGGTTTCGGGGAAGAGCCAGAGAGATGGGTCACCGTTCTTTCGGAGATAAAGTGAGAATGAAATGGGCTGCCAGAGAGAGTGGGAAAACTGACCTAAGTGTGAGGGAAAGGAAAATTTTGTTCCCCCCCTTGAAATTTTTAACTTAGTCTTTTCCGCGTTTTTTTTAATTTTCAGAATCAAATCGTAGACATCGGTCAACAGTAAAAATCGATGTCAGTAATATGCATAGAAATCGGTATTTGAGGAATCGATGTTAATGACATTTTTTTACATCGCGTGTATTCCTCACCGATGTAATTGTCATGATGTCTAAAAATAAGTTGAAACTTTCCAGATTAATACTAGACATACCAATGATCATTTCTTATGAAGAGTGCCAGAGCTATTTTTGAGTGGAAGGCCTTCAAACAATCAGTCCAATTTTCTACAGAAGCAAAACTGGAAAACTAGACCTGTAAGAGGTCTAGCAGAATTTTCGGCCCAACCGCATGGAATAAAGATCTGAAAATTTTTCAAGATGATCTACACTCATAGTGGAACATTTTTTATGAAGAAGTAGAAGGCTCATTCTGAAGTCTTGTTGGAGAAATAATTGAAGGAATAAAGGGGCAGAAACTGACCTAAAACCAGCTCAATATTCACATGTTCATGTTTCCTACCCACATGAAGAAAGCTAGATACTTTTTTTTTTCCTTGGATATATTTTTCTACAACAATCTCTTTAATAGATCATCATCACTTCCATGTTTCTGCACCTTCATGCTTTGCTTTCATTTCATCATTTCTCTATCTTTTCCATATTTTACAAATCACTTTCATACTCCACTTTCATTATTTTTCTTCCATTCATCATTCCACTCTTCTTTTTCTTCCCTATATAAACACCTTCTCCTCTCATTCTCAAAACACACATTCACAACAACAACATCTCTAAGATGATCTAAGTTCTCTCTAGAGCAACCTCTCTAAGAGCAACTCCTCTCCTTCTCTTTCTCTTACCGGTGATCACACTCCTAGTCCTAGTCTTCTCAGAAGCCGACTTTCAGTGCCACCAAACCCTCTGTCAACTTACTTCTGTCCTAGTCTCCTCGAGAGCTGATTGTAGTGCTGCGACCAAACACCAACACCAACACACATTCACAACAACAACATCTCTAAGATGATCTAAGTTCTCTCTAGAGCAACATCTCTAAGAGCAACTCCTCTCCTTCTCTTTCTCTTACCGGTGATCACACTCCTAGTCCTAGTCTTTCCAGAAGCCGACTTTTAGTGCCACCAAATCCTCTGTCAACGTACTTCGGTCCAAGTCTCCTCGGGAGCTGACGGTAGTGCCGCGACCACAACGGTTACAGAACCAGCCAATCAAGGGTAACGCCCTAGCAACCCAGCCAAGCTAAAGTCACGCTTTATTTAGCAAGTTCTCCTCACTTCCCAGTGGTTCTCGCTCTGCTCAATCTACAACATCGAGTATCGATTGTGATTTTCAAGAAGCTCAGCAAAAGTCCTCTCCACGAGGCACAAAGAATCCCACGACAAGGTTGGTGCTCTCCTCGTCCACAATTTCTTGAAAGAAGTCAGGTTAAGGGACACCCCTGATGACCGCACCCGAACGGTGCTGGCACGCCTGCGCAGAAAAGAGACTGTTGACCAGCTGCAACAAAACTGGAGCCAAACAACTTCAGTAGTCAAAAAATAGAAGACAAATGAAATAAAGTCGTAATATCCATCTTTTAAACCAAAACTTAATGACTTGAGCATAGTTCTAAGCGATAACAGAGAGATTTGTAGCTGCAGACAGCCTGGACCTTTTCTTGGCCAAGCTCTCACTCCATTGTTCTCTTGAGGCGAGGAGTTTCTGGTTGGACTTGGCTTTCACAACCCTCTTCTTCTTGTCTGCAATAGATATTCTCTTTTTTTTTTGTTTAATAACTTATTCTTACAAAAAAAACTGGTTACATTTGGCTTGTCAGTACCTGTGTGTAAGAGCATCTTTAGTAATGCCTGTCATTTTTGAGTCAAATTTTAATCAAAGTAGCTAAAAAATCATTTTGGCTAGCCACTTTAGAAATATGTTGCATCAGTGAGATTTTAGCTTATTTTGAATTTGTATTATTTTTTAAAGAAAGGTTAAATAGTTTAAAAGTAGTTATAAATTACAAAAAATAACTCGAAATGAATGTTTTAAATTATAGAGAGTCTCATCTTGCTCTCTATATTTAGGAGCGAAATAGCTAAATGTTAAACAAAGACTAACTTCGTGTCTTCTAGGGAAAAATTATCAACTCGCCCTCCATCCGCCGCACGTAATTGTGGTACGAAACAGAATGCTACTTCCCAGCAAACAAATAGAAACCAAGTCTTCATCCATAACAACTTTCACCAATCCAACTCGAGATAATTACCAATTCCACCGGAATCATGATCTAAATCAAACTGTTTGGACCCAAAATGAACATTTTGACCTGACAAGGCACGTCTTGGAGAAATTGAGCCAATATCAGTGGCTCAAGCTATATATTTTTGACAAGCTCGAAATATATATTTAGAGGCTAAATAAAGCCTACTATGGAAGCATGAAAAGTCAACTTTAGAATATTTTCTTACTTCGGCTAGGAGAAACCGAGCTAAACAAGGAAGGAGGGGCGGCAGACTAACCAAATGAAACCTAAATGAGCTAAACATTTCCAGATTAAATCTAGAAATCCCAAGGATCATTTCTTATCAAGAGTGCCAGAGCTAGTTTTTAGTGGAAGGCCTTCAAACAATCAGTCCTATTTTCTACAGAAGCAAAATTGGAAAATTGGACCTGTAAGAGGTCCAGCAGCATTTTCGGCCCAACCACATGGAATAAAGCTCTGAAAATTTGTCACAATGATCTAAACTCATTTTGGATCATTTGATATGCAGAAGTTGAAGGCCCATTTTGAGTTCTTGGTGGAGATATAGCTGCAGAAAAAAAGGAGCAGAAAGTGCTCTCACCTAACAAATCCATTAGTGTTTAAGTGCTTAAACCTAACATTCCATTAGTGTTTTAAGTGCTCAAACCTAACCCATCATGATTTGTTTAAGGCCAACCACTATGGCATGTTAGCCTATATATAGAGGCTAAGAGAACAAAGAAAAAAACCAACACATTCACAGCAAACATCTCTAAGATGATCTAAGTTCTCTCTAGAGCAACCTCTCTAAGAGCAACTCCTCTCCTTTTCTTTCTCTTACCGGTGATAACACTCCAAGTCCTAATCTTCTCAGAAGCCGACTTTCAGTGCCGCCAAACCCTCTGTCAATGTACTCCGGTCCTAGTCTCCTCGAGAGCCGATTGTAGTACCACGACCAAACACCAACACCAAGACACATTCACAACAACAACATCTCTAAGATGATCTAAGTTCTCTCTAGAGCAACCTCTCTAAGAGCAACTCCTCTCCTTTTCTTTCTCTTACCGGTGATCACACTCCTAGTCCTAGTCTCCTCAGGAGCCGACTATCAGTGCCACCAAACCCTCTGTCAACGTACTTCGGTCCTACTCTCCTCGGGAGCCGACAGTAGTGCTGCGACCAACAAAAACACATTCACAACAAACATCTCTAAGATGATCTAAGTTCTCTCTAGAGCAACCTCTCTAAGAGCAACTCCTCTCCTTCTCTTTCTCTTATCGGTGATCACACTCTAAGTCCTAGTCTCCTCAAGAGCCGACTATCAGTGCCACAAAACCCTCTGTTAACGTACTTCGGTCCTAGTCTCCTCAGGAGCCGATTGTAGTACCACGACCATAAGGACACCAACACATTCACAACAAACATCTCTAAGATGATCTAAGTTCTCTCTAGAGAAACCTCTCTAAGAGCAACTCCTCTCCTTCTCTTTCCCTTATCTGTGATCACACTCTAAGTCCTAGTCTCCTCAGGAGCCGACTATCAGTGCCACCAAACCCTCTATCAACGTACTTCTGTCCTAGTCTCCTCGGGAGCCGACGGTAGTGCTGCGACCAACAAACACCAACACATTCACAAAAAACATTTCTAAGATGATCTAAGTTCTCTCTAGAGAAACCTCTCTAAGAGCAACTCCTCTCCTTCTCTTTCTCTTAACGGTGATCACACTCTAAGTCCTAGTCTCCTCAGGAGCCGACTATCAGTGCCACCAAACCCTCTGTCAACGTACTTCGGTCCTAGTCTCCTCGGGAGCCGACGGTAGTGCCACGACCACAACGGTTACAGAATCAGCCAAGCAAGGGTAACGCCCTAGCAACCCAGCCAAGCTAAACTCACGCTTTAGCAAGTTCTCTCTACTTCCCGGTGGTTCTCGCTCTGCTCGATCTACAACATCGAGTATCGATTGTGATTTACAAGAAGAAACTTCAAGCAAAGTCCTCCAGCACGAGGCACAAAGAATCCTGCGACGAGGTTAGTGCTCTCCTCGTCTACAGTCGCTCAAAAGAAGTCAGGTCAAGGGACAGCCCCAATGACCGCACCCGAACGGTGCTGGCACGCCCGCGCAAGAAAAGAGACTGTTGACCAGCTGCAACAATTCTGGAGCCAAACACAAACTGGCATTTTAGAGACCATAAAAGGCCCAACACCTCTAAAGTAGGGAAAATTCTCTGGCCAGGCCAGCCTAAAGCACTAATTAATAGATGAGGGTGTCAAGACACCCTCCCACTTGGCCCAATTCTAAGGAGAACTAGACCAACTCTCATGGGCCCAAAAGCACCCAAATGGCCCAGGCCCAAATCCTAATGTCAAACCTAACCCAGAAGATCATCATCTTGCATCACCTCTTGTGCTCGCAGCACCGTCATCAAAGTCCATAGGATGCCCATCCCAGCCTGCCATTCCCACCACCACAGGAATGCAGCCAAGCACCAATCAGCTAACCACAACACCGATACCCAATCACCAGAATAAACCGATCTCCTCCACTCACAAATCCAACTCAACTCCGATCAGCAGCCTCATTGAATCAAAATCAGAAACCGACCTTAAAACTCTCTCCCTACACCAGAACCAATGACTTTTCCTGACACGTTTTTTCCAAGGAAATTCAATTACCATCACTCACGTTGATTGACAACGACCACAGCTCGAGATCTTAGACTCGACGAATCAATGTCAGCTTCCTCAACCCCTCTCCTTACACTGAGAGAAACACTTAGAGAATCAACCTCACCTGGCCTAAACTGGCATCTAATTTGTCGATCAGGCATTGCAGATTTGCACAAAACCCGAACGCTAGGGTTCAACTCATTCCTCACTTGTTGTATTATGAATTAATGATTTTTTCTTTCTTTCTTTAGTATTTTGGGGAATCTACTACTACTCGGAATGTTGAATATAATTTTGTTTGATTTCACAAATATAAGATAATGATTGTTTTGCCCACTATCATCCGATCTAACGACATTATTCATTCCTTTGTAAGTAGAGGTCTTGAGTTCCATTCATAAATAAGTAATTGTTATGTACTCCTAACTGTTAATAAAAGGAATATTAATTACTTAATATTAAGACAAAAGAAAATGAAGTGTTTTGTACTCACAATCATAAAGCCACCTTTGCCAGCATGTGAGCTGTGTTCCACTTAAGAATGCAAAACGCGTACGAGAAATTTCAACATAGGAGTGGTTTTAGGCGGTGTAGTGATAGTGAAGGCCAAATTTGGGCAACGTTGAAGCAAGTCCCATGCCAAATCTAAAGTAGAGTGCAAGCAGAAGAATTGCACAACAATTAGCATGTATCAGATAATATAATCATATATCATCATCGTCATCGTCATCATCATCATCTATACTGTATTTAAGAGAATACCTTTTGTCAACCAAAACTACCTTTCTTAACATATATACTGTTTTTATATTAAAATACATTTGATATCAATTTATACAGAGAAAGCAATTAAGTCAAATAAAAAGTAACAAAATAGGAAAGTGAAATCCACACTCCACATTTTACAATCCACATTCTATATTTCATTTTTAGTTATCTTCAGTTTTTTCCTTTTGTAGTGTGGATTGTAAACATGTGATGTTAACATACTATAAAAGGAAACATGAAGTTTAGATTGTAAATTGGGGAGTGAGAATTTCATTCCCCACAAAATAAACCCAAACCTCAGACTTCCATGTTTTTCTCCACATACTCTTTTTAACTCTACACATAGTGTGCTCCATCTACAATATACTAGACACTATACACACACTAGATGACTCAATCATTTAGTTAATTATTGTAAAGATGTTGAGGAAGTGCCTTTTTATTTATTATTTTTTTTAGAATAATATTGGAGAAGTCATGTTTTATTTTTAAATTAAAAAATTATCGTTGAGAGAAAGTGGGTGAAAAATATGGGTCCTAATTATTATTTATATATTGACTTTGCTAATTACTATTATATCCCTATTTTATTTAAAAAATTAATTAAAAATGATGTTATGAGAAGTTTTAGACAAAGTGGGGAAACAAAGCCAACTTTCTTAATAATTCTATAGATTAAGCAAACTACCTAGAAAAACAGTTAATATATACCCTTTCTAAATTTAATACTAGAAGGAAAACACGCACTCTATGTGTGCCTTTTATTTTAAAATCTTATTATATCCTTTCTTAATTTAATACTAGAAGAAAAACACGTGTTTGGCTCCAATTTTGTTGCAGCTGGTCAACAGTCTCTTTTCTGCGCGGGCGTGCCAGCACCGTTCGGGTGTGGTCGTCGGAGGTGTCCCTTGACCTGACTTCTTTCAAGCAATTGTGGACGAGGAGAGCACCAACCTCGTCGTGGGATTCTTTGTGCCTTGTGGTAAGGACTTTGCTGTAGTTTCTTCTTGTTCACACAATCGATACTCAATATTGTAGATTGAGCATAGCGAAATCATCGGGAAGTGTTGAGATCTTGCTAAAGCGTGACTTTAGCTTGGCTGGGTTGCTAGGGCGTTACCCTTGCTTGGCTGGTTCTGTAACCGTTGTGGTCGCCGCTCTACCGTCGGCTCCCGAGGAGACTAGGACCGAAGTACGTTGACAGAGGGTTTGGTGGCACTGAAAGTCGGCTTCTGAGAATACTAGGACTAGGAGTGTGATCACTGGTAAGAGAAAAAGAAGGAGAGAAGTTGCTCTTAGAGAGGTTGCTCTAGAGAGAACTTAGATCATCTTAGAGATGTTTTTGTTGTGAATGTGTGTTTTAGAATGACAGGAGAAGGTGTTTATATAGGGAAGAAAAAGAAAAGTGAAATGATGAGTGGAAGAAAAATAATGAAAGTGGAGTATGAAAGTGATTTGTAAAATATGGAAAAGATAGAGAAATGATGAAATGAAAGCAAAGCATGAAGGTGCAGAAACATGGAAGTGATGATAGTCTATTAAAGAGATTGTTGTAGAAAAATATATCCAAGGAAAAAAAGAAAAGCATCTAGCTTTCTTCATGTGGGTAGGAAACATGAACATGTGAATATTGAGCTGGTTTTAGGTCAGTTTCTGCCCCTTTATTCCTTCAATTATTTCTCTAATAAGACTTCAGAATGAGCCTTCTACTTCTTCATAAAAAATGTTCCACTATGAGTGTAGATCATCCTGACAAATTTTCAGATCTTTATTCCATGCGGTTGGGCCGAAAATGCCGCTGGACCTCTTACAGGTCCAGTTTTCCAGTTTTGCTTCTGTAGAAAATTGGGCTGATTGTTTGAAGGTCTTCTACTCAAAAATAGCTCTGGCACTCTTCATAAGAAATGATCCTTGGGATGTCGAGTATTAATCTGGAAAGTTTTAGCTCATTTAGATTCCATTTGGTTAGTCTGCCTCCCCTCCTTCCTTGTTTAGCTCGGTTTCTCCTAGCCGAAGTAGGAAAAATGTGCTAAAGTTGACTTTCCATGCTTCCATGCTTCCATAGTAGGCTTTATTTAGCCTCTAAATATATATTTTGAGCTTGTCGACAATATATATCTTGAGCCACTGACATTGGCTCAATTTCTCCAAGACGTGCCTTGTCAGGCCAAAATGTTCATTTTGGGTCCAAACATTGCCCCCCAGACCTCGAAGTCAGAGGTCTCTGTCTTGACTGAAGAGGTCTTGAATCAGCACTACTCTTAGGGCCCACCGACATCAATCGGCCGCGAACACCCAGGCTCGCGACGCTCAAGAGGCTTTGAATAGTGTCTCTCGAGAAATGGACATCTCCCGCGATATTTTAAATGAACGATCCATCCGCCTGCGGGAACTACAAATCCAAAGGTCAGACTTCAAACTTCAGATCGAGGATCTCCAAGCACATTTAGCCTTTGTTGAGAATGCGATTATTGCAGAAGAAGCTCAACTCGATGAGCCTTTGGCTGCTTCTGAAGAAATGGGTCGCAATCTGGCCCGTATCAGAGATCGGGCCACTCAGGCTGAAGCTGGTGCTATTGAGGCGAAACGCCACGTGGAGGAACTTTGTTTGAAATTGAGCTTTGCAGGCCAATCTTTGTAGGCCCCTTCATAAACAGGTCGGTCTCCTCAAATGCCAATAATCCCTTCTTTTAATAGCTAACTTCTCAAAAACCGCTCCTCACATGCTACCAGTCCCTTTTTTTCCCGAGATTTGGAATCACTAATCTCGATTTACTGATATCGGTTTGACTCTTTAACCATCCATCCAAGGGTGGAGATTTTCTTGAAGTCCCTTTAAATAGCTGTATTTTGAGCAAGGAATACTCACAACAAAATTTCTGAAACATTCAAGAAATGGCCTTTCAGTCCTTGCTTCTCTTTCTCCTTCTTCACAAATCTTCTCCTCATGAAAAGACCTTTAACTGAAGTCCCTATAAATAGTTGTATTTCAGGAAGGGAATACTCACAACAACTTTTCTGAAATATTCAAGAAATGGCCTTTCAGTCCTTGCTTCTTTTTCTCCTTCTTCACAAATCTTCCCTTCATGAAATGACCTTTAGCCTCTAAATTTTAGGCTTTATGGCGTAATCTTAAGCCTGGGTTAGGCCTTATGGCGTAATCTTAGGCAACCCCTTGTTTCGCCTTTCTGAAATTTTGCAACAACAATGCTAGGCTTCAGATTGGTTTAGAAATACGAGGGGGCTCCGAGTGTGAGATCCACGATTATGCGAGATCATCTTTATTATGATCCCCCACTTGGAGCAAATCGGGGAAGGGAGGGAAGCCAAATTGAGGTTCGTCTTTCCTCCTCTGTTTCCTTCCTTCTGGACCCGGCCCGTGTTGTGCCCTCCAGATGGAAAAGGCTTTGGTTCTCACCTCCTTCTCCCCCTTTCTCTTCTTGATAGAATCTTGGAGGGATGAGAAGGGATGGACTCTTTGAAGGAATGGGTTCAAGCTACAAAATGGCTGTTCCTGTACTTCACGTCCAGCTAATGGTGGTTACCAAGGCTAGAGGGGGTGCAGAGACTCAAGCTGATATTCGGTTCCTTCACTCTCTGCCCCTCTTTGAGATAATGGCGCGGCTCAACCCGACGTTGGATTCCATAGCTGCTTCCAATTGAGGGGGCTTGGAGGCTCAATTTTTTTTACAGGTGTCTCCCCTTCTCATGGATACTGGCGTTGGCCAAACCAATGTTGTATTCCTCTGCCGTTTCCATGTAAAGGGGGCGCGGGGGCTCCGGTACTCCTCTTTTTCCTTCCCTGAAGTTTGCCTTTCCTTGAGATAATGGCGCGGCTCAACTCGACGTTGGATTCCATAGCTATTTCCACTTGAGAAAAGATTCAGAAGATATCCGAAGATTCCTGTTTTGTATTCTAGCCACTTTTGGCTTTGTAATGAATGTACTGCTTTTGGCCGCAAAGCCACTTTATGAATACAATAATATTTTCTTATACTGATATTCAAATATCCGTGAGAAGCCAATAATTGTGTCTCACAAGGCCCCAAATATAGGCCCCCCTGGTTGCATATTAAAAATAATATGAACTTTTAAAATATGCTCCGCGTCAAAAAGAGCCTCGTGACGAGGGTTTTGAGAAAATATTTATCTTTTGGATCCACTTGCTGGTCCCAACTCCATTCGCATTAATTAGCTGTTGAAATCTCCACTGTGAGAAGATAATATTGAAAATGGAACATTTACCTCCTCGAAAACCTTTCGGTCTCCTCACGTGTCAATAATTCATTCTTTTCTGAAATTTAGGGCAACTTTAATCACGCTTTACTGACACTTGACTCTTCTCTTTGACCGTCCATCCAAGGATGGACATTTGCATGCCTATATCTTCCTCCATATTATAAACCCAAATTTCCAATCCCAAAATCGTTTCATCAACAACAATCTTTCTTAATTACTTGTCATCACCATTCTTCAATTCTCGCACTCTCTCAACCCTTCACCAATGGAACCACAAACCCAGCAACCAACCGAGGATGGAGGAAGCAACAAATCAGCCAGGAGTAGTGCTAACATGCTTTGTAGGAGGAGCAGGTGGACTCCCACTACAGATCAGATAAAAATCCTTAAGGAGCTTTTCTACAATAAGGGAGTTAGGTCCCCAACTGTAGGGCAGGTTCAGAGGATCTATCTCTAGCTGAAATGGTACGGCAAGATCGAGTTCAAGAACGTCTATTTTTGGTTCGTGAACCAAAGGGCTCGGTAGAAGCAGAAGAAGACGTCCACTTCGGATGTTCATGTGCCCATGCAAAGATCAGAGCTTGTTGGTGGATCCATCATGAAACAACGAGGAGAAGATCACCAGGAGATTAAAACCCTTCCACTGTTTCTCATGCACGGTGAGGACATCTTTGGCAACATTAAGACTACTTCCGATGGAGGTGGTGGTCACGGTGGTGGCTCTCACATTTCCCTTGAGCTCAGCCTTTCCTGTGAGGGCAAAGCTGGAAAAAGTTTCCGGAGCCGCTGACTCGGCTTAGTAGCTTCGCTAGTGTAGGGACACTTAGAATTGCCCCCGAAGAGTTGTATTTATGACTTTTTTTTTTCATAGTTTTTTTTTTTGTTTTTGTTTTTTTGTTTTTGTAGGCTAAATAGGCTTAGTATTGTATAGTGTTGCTAGGCATAGCGAAGAAATGATTATGGGCCTCAAAAACAGGCCTTCATGAATGGGCTTTGCAAGAGTAGGAACACAAGAATTGTCCCCTAAGAGTTGTATTTATGACTTTTTTTTATTTTTTATAAGCAGCTAAATTCAATAAGACAATGTGAATTAAGGTTTAGACATGCGGCCCAAGTATAGTCGCCTAGACACAAATTTTCTTTTCAAATCCTTTGGGCAACCTTACTGAAATGGCCAGATGGGGGAGGGCGAACAAGAGATGTAGAATCCATTTTGGCATGAGCTACTCCCACATAGTGGTTTAGGCCCATTTGCACGCACTTCTGTATTCAAGAACCTGTCATGAACGTTGTCCCATTTCTAGACACCATTTCACATAGGTTATACTTACTAAGATGAGAAAGGTCATAAGTGTGAAGACAGTTCAACAAGTGTTAATAAAAGCCGCCCTT
>BDJD01001852.1:0-18011 GCA_002564525.1 Rosa multiflora | reverse complement strand
GGGCTGTGTATTCTATATATATAGAGGCTCTGAACACGTTGGAGGGAACCATCCTACAGCGCCATCTTCTGCTCCCAAACCTTAGCACACAAAGTCTCAAAAATTCCCAAGTCTTCAAGAAGGAAAACCGTGCAATTCACCATCCACTCCCATCAAGCTCCTGCTGTGCCCCATCTTGAAGGATTGCCTGCATCTAAGGCTGCCTAAAAGTGAATTCGTGGCTCTCATACTCTGCTCTTTACGGTTTTTATCCTCTTGTAATCTGATACTCATGTTTTTATTTGTTAAATTTAAGACGATGTGTGGCTAGTTGTTTTTGTTAGGGGCGAGGTTTGAAGCCCCAATTATGTAGAACATATGTTTGTTTAATTCTAGTTTCTTGATCTTTGGTGTGGTTTGGTTGTTTATCTCTGATTGATTGAAAACTTTTGCATGTGTTTGTTTTATGGTGGCCAACATAGGATTTATGCATGTAATTGGAGCTAGGTTTAGAAAATAATTCACCTAATCGTCTTGTTTTCTAATCCACAAGTATGCAAGGCTTTGAACAAAAGTTGATGTTTTAAACAACTAGAAGAGCATGCTATGTAGGCGTTCCACACTAGACTGCAACTCTATAATCAATCGTTTCCATGAGATCTTAATGCTTCAAATATGTTGACACTATATGTGTTGTTGATAGGATAGCGTTCTATACCTTGATTGCATGTTTGATAGGCTTAGCTATTGTGCGTTCACGTAGACTAAGTAATTAGGGAAACATTAATAAGGGACATGATCTGCTCCGACTTGTTTCTTGGTTGATTTCTGTTCACACCTTAGTAATTGAAACTAGGTTAACTTAACATTGTTCGAAAGTAATTGGTGGTGGATTTCCGAGTCTCTAACATGTTCTCCATCTTATTTTCTCAAAACCTAAAATCAAATTTGTTTTCTTTTTGTTTTCTCTTTTATTTTCGTAGGAACATAAAAACCCCAAAATATTGTTCTTGCTTAGGATTGTAGAGCCCCTTTCTATCCCCTTCTGTTTCCTGCCATCTTTTTCTCTCTTTTCTAGTGTTTGACGTTTTTGTTTTTGTTTAGTTTAAGATTTTATTTGTTTGATTTGTGTTTTAGTTAGTTTAAATTAGTTTATTTTTATTGTGTGAATAATTAGTTACCCTCAATCCCGGGCTTGAACGATCCCTGCTTACTCTATATTGCTAACGATTACATCTTGCAGGGTTAAGTTGAGCGCTTGTTTTTAGCGTATCAATCCATTACATTACAGAAGTTTAGTTGGATGTCTTCAATACTTGACCTTTACAAGACCGGATCTTGCTTACAGTGTCAATACTGTGTGTCAATTCATGCAAAATCCCACTGAGGCTCACTATGTAGCTGTCAAACGTATTCTTCGATATCTTCTTGGCACCTCTACTCTTGGCCTTACCTATCGTGCTGCTCCACTAGAGCTCCGAGCTTTCTCTGATGCTGATTGGGCTGGAGATCCCAATGATCGACGCTCCACAACAGGTTTTGTTATATATCTTGGCAACTGTCCAGTATCCTGGTGCTCAAAGAAACAACACTCTGTGTCTCGCTCGTCTACAGAAGCTGAATATCGAGCAATGGCTGACACAGCCTCAGAAATCTTCTGGCTTCGCCACCTCCTTTAGGATATCTCTATCTCTCTCCCATGTGCACCTGTATTACATTGTGACAATGTGTCTGCTCTAGCCTTGGCCTCCAATCCTGTGCATAAGTCCAGGTGTAAACATGTTGAAACTGATGTTCACTTCACCAGAGAGAGAGTTCTGCGGGGGGAGCTCACTCTTCAGTTTGTGCCTTCACTTTATCAATTCGCAGATATCTTTACCAAAGGCCTCAGTTCATCCCAATTTCATTACTTGTGCTGCAACCTAGTGCTAGGTGCTCCCAGCACTAGTTTGAGGGGGGATGTTAAGATGAAGAGTGTAGATTCATCTATTAGTCAGACTCAAGGTCAAACAGATCGACGTACAATTGCAATCTGATCAAGAGACTACACATGTTACAAGTTCAAGTCATGACTCAAATGATGGAAGCCAGCTAATGATGGAAGCCAGCTAATAGTACCAGTTGCATCAATGAGCCAGTAAACACGTGTTATACTAATCCAACCATTCAGTTAGGAATTAGTTAGTGGAAATTAGGCAATCTGTTATGCATGAATAGTATAAAAGCCAATCAGCATTTTGTAATTAGATCAGCTAAGCATTTTTTCCTGTAACAAACACTCAGTGAAATACTCAATATCGTTTAGCTCTCTCTCTCTTCCTTCGTCTTCTTCCTTTGTTCTCAGGTTCTGGGGTTTTCAGTCGTATCTTCACCACTCCATAATTTCCAACAGAGCATACGTGAAAATAAGAAAAGTAAAATTAAGAAAGTAATTTGAATGAATTCAATTGTACTCACTTCAAAAATGCTGCTGCTCGTAGACGCCAATATGTGGACAGGACAGAAGGCTTAATAACTTCATATTTATAGTACATACAACTCCAATTAGAAGTATTACTGTGGAGTAAAATAATTAACAACTCGGCAATTAAAAAAAAAAAGGAAAGACTTGTCGCTGTTCATTGAGTATGAGGTCGTCCAAAAAGAGTAGAAACAAAAATTTAATAGGTGGAGCCTGAACTTGCGTCGGACTTTAATGATCAGCATGTGACAGCAATTTATCAAGAGAAAGACCACGTTTCACTTAAATTGTTTTAATTGACTGGATTATCAGATTAAAAAAATTGACTTGATCGATAATCGTAATATAACTGCTTGATAGGCGTGCATTAGCTAACATGCAAATAACTGGATTTATATGCAGGGGAGTGATAGAGACTAAAATAGTAGAAACAAAAATTTCCAAAATTAGATTGACCCTGAAATTGCGCAATGTCAACTGATTCGTTAAGATTTTAGGTCGCTGGCTTTTGAATTATTAATTGATCGGACAACTCCTTTCATCTGCAATACAGCTAGCTGCATTAATCCCTTATATAATCTTTTTATTTTTAATTTCCTTTCGTCAGAAGCTGATCCCACAAGCAAAGGAATTCATAAAGTCAATGGATCTAATTTTTTTTTTTTTGAAAAGGTCAATGGATCTATTTTGATTATCAAATTATAGTATGACTTGACTTATAAATCAGAGAGAAAGTAAAATAAAAAGTGAATAGCTGGGAGGAAGTAGAAGTGCTGAATGTACTCATTCAATCTTATTAGCCTTCTTTATATAGAGGTAGGGTTTACATCAAAGTACATAATTCATGAGTATTTACGTGGACAGTCACATAGATTTATTTTTAGCTATTTCGCTCATAAATATAAAGAGGCAGATGAGGCTCTTTATAATTTAAAACATTTATTTTGAGTTATTTTATGTAATTTATAAATACATTTAAACTATTTAATCTTCATTTAAATAATAATATAAATTCAAAATTAGTTAAAATAGAGAGTACTGATACAGACGTATTTCTAAAGTGGCTAACCAAAATAACTTTTTAACTACTTTGATTAAAATTTGACTCAAAAATAACTAACGTTACTAAAGATGTTTAGTCTTCTATCAGATTCCTGTATTTTCATTAGTTTGCCGCCCTTTTATTTACCCCGAGTTGATTGCATAGTTGAATGTTTGATTGCTTAGTTGAAAGTATCAAAGACTTAAAATTGGGCCTTCAGAATGGTCCCAAAAAAAGTCCTACAAAGCAGGTGAAAATTTAAGAATCTATAATGAAATGGGCCTTGAAAATGGGCCAAAAAGTCTGAAATGGCCGAATTCGAAACTGAACCGGGCAGACCCAAATTTTCGACCCAACCGAAAGTTCAGCGTGCAGTTCTCCGATGGAGGTTTCCGAAGCCCCTTCCTTCCGGCCAAGAGATCGCCGGCCCGACGCCCTCGGAAACTTCCTAGTCCTCCCCGACGAGCTTATCTGTGCCGTCTTGATTCTCTCTGTGGATTTTGAATTTTCGGATATAAAATTTGAAATGTTTGCTGGTGAGATTTTGTTTGTGGATTTTGATTATAGTTTTGTGTATAGAATATCGAATTCTTATCTGTGTTTATATGCATTTGTATGTCTCGGATTATATGATTCAGTTTTCGTAGTTATGGTTTTCATTTGATAGCAAAAGTTGTGCATTTCGTGCAGGGAGAATGTGTCGTATGAACGCGACGAGGCTTGCAGAAAGCCACTGAGTTTTGATGGTAAGGATGTTATGCCTTTCGAATAGCATCCTCATTGTGGTGGATCATTTTGTTTATGATGTTGAAAACTTTCTTTTGAGGTTTTCCCTGGCTCATTACCTATTGACTTGGTGCAGGATTCGACTCTTTGTTCTTGTACAGAAGATTATACAGGTGTCATACCACATTAGATGGCTTTTCTTTTGACAGTGGGAATGTGGAAAGAAAGGGCAAAATCACAGTGGAAGAGTTTTCTTGTGACTATGATGGGAAGAAACCGGTATAGTGACAATGATTCATATTTTTAGTTCATAATACAGATTGAATTAAAGCAGTGGACGTCAAATTTCTATTTTCGCTCTTCAATTATGTGTGGGCACATTGTTCTATTAAAAAATGATTTTACATTTGTGAAAGAAGAATGCTCTTATATGATACACTATCTAGGACATATATCACGATTTAGTACTGTTTTTTGTTTTGTTTCTCCGATCAAAATATACTACTCTGTGTTGAGAACCTAGAAACTGATAATATATCAAAGGGAAAACCAGTTTGTTTTGCACTTAAGAAAATTTACTATTCCAGTTCCTACCCCACTCAACCAACACCTTACCAGACCATATTTTTCTTATTGCTAATTCCGCTACACCAGTGTGACCACAAATATTCTGGTCACAAGGGCATCAGCATTACGGCATTTCCTTAGCTGAAAATGTAGTACACAATGCTCTATAGGGCCGTTTCTTTTTTGGTGGAAACTCCCATTGTTTTTCTGGCGACTCAATTATTTTTCTGGTAAGATGTGTTGTGGTAACTCAAAAGATTTTCACTGCAGATTGAACCAAATGTTCAGATTTTAATTGCAGGCATCAATTCTGTTAGAAAAGGAGGAGATTGAACCTCTGACCTTTTTTGCCAAACTGTTTCCTTAATAGATTGGCCTTGTACTATAGAAAATTTTAATCACTAAAAATGTGCTAGTACCTACAGACTGGTGGGTTATGTTGTTCACATAGACTGTTGCTGATAACTTTATCAGGTTTTGCTCACTGGATTAGCTGATGCATGGGCTGCAAGGCGTACATGGACACTAGACCACTTATTGCAGAATTATGGAGATACAGCTTTCAAGATTTCTCAAAGCAGCTCACGTAAAATCTCAATGACATTCAAGGATTATGTTTCATATATGAAAGTTCAGCATGATGAGGATCCGCTTTATATCTTTGATCACAAGGTACTCACTTGGTCTCTATGTGTGGTTGAGAAGTTGTTAATTTTCATATGATTTTCTTTTCTTCTTTTGATGTGTGAAGTGACTTATTTCTTAAACAGTTTGGAGAGGTTGAACCTGGCTTGTTGAAAGATTACAGTGTACCTTATCTATTTCAAGAGGACTTTTTTGATGTTTTGGACAAAGATAAGCGACCTCCATTTAGATGGCTCATTATTGGTCCCCAGAGGTCTGGTGCTTCTTGGCATGTTGATCCAGCTCTGACCAGTGCCTGGAATACGCTTCTATGTGGTCGTAAAAGGTAAAATCCTCTTCTTCTTTTTCTCTTTTCTTAGAAAGATCATGCATTTGTGATTTTGATAATGTTAATGTATTTTGCTGTGCTTGCATGTAGTTAAGGACTTCGGTTTGGTTTAAATCTTGCATGCTTTGAAAATACTATATTCTTCTATTTTTTTTTTTTGTCGTAAAGGCTCCTGCAATGCTGTTGCTAACTTGTATACTTGCTGGACATATTTGCTCCTTTGTAAGAAAGGTGAATGATTGGGTTTACTTTGGTTTGTTGAGCTTTTCTTTATTCCGTTCATCTCCTCAGTCCCTCCTCCCACACACAAAGAGGAGAAACGCTTCATCATTTGGAATGTTGATCTGTTGCATGCTTATACATTCTCCTCTATCTGTATGGTCTGTGGATGATTTGGTCATGATCTTATGCTATTCATTTTTTTTTTATTTGATGAAAATTAATTTTCTCCTTTTCTCTTCTGCAATTAAAGTAACTGACATCCAAAAGCTAATCAGCTATTCTGTTTGTTTAGGTGGGCCTTGTATCCTCCAGGAAGAGTACCTATAGGTGTCACAGTACATGTAAACGAAGAAGACGGTGATGTCAATATTGAAACTCCAACTTCGTTGCAGGTATTTATTTAGATACCCTAGTTAGTTGTCTGCAACTTCTCATAATATCTGTTGCTTTGCGGTTTATAAAGTTATCTTTTGTTTATTTATTTGTGTCTTCAGTGGTGGCTAGATTTTTATCCACTTCTTGCTGATGAAGACAAGCCCATAGAGTGCACCCAAATACCGAGGGAGACGAGTTTCGTTCCTAGTGGATGGTGGCACGTACTGTGTCCTAAATCTTGAACCATCTATTGCTGTTACCCAGAACTTTGTAAATTCTAAGAACTTTGAATTTGTGTGCTTGGATATGGCACCTGGTTATCGTCATAAGGGAGTTTGCCATGCTGGATTACTTGCAGATGATGAAGGCAGTATTGAGGATTCCACAAATCATATACTTTCCTCAGATATGACTAGGAAAGTAAAAGGAGTCAGAACTCTGATACGCTCAAAGCAAGCATATAATTTAACCCTTTAAACATCATTAGTAGTATAAGCAAATATGGATCGTTCTATTCCGGGGATTGAGCGTACACCTGTCAATGTAGGACAATTAAACAATTAAATTAAAACAAAGTATAATATTCACACATAAATACTATTCACGAATTTAGGGGGTTTTAGGTTTTTGGTTTTTCAAAAATTAAAAACAAGAATTAAAACTAAGTATAAACAAAAACACAAATACAAGAATGAAATGTAAGAAACAAAGATTAAAACCAAGTTTATAATTGAATTCGAATGAACCCTACGTTGTTCTTCCAAGTCATGTGAAAGGAGTTGATTATGTGAAACGTTAGAAAGCAAACGATTTCCCATATTTTACTTTCGATGCTAATTAATCTAAGTGAAAGCACAAAGACTAATCCTATCAAACATGTAATCAAACCCTAGAAAGCTAGTTAATCATACACATTCAACGCATGAAACACATAATATCCAACGCATGAAACACATAGAAAGGCTATCAACTCAAGTGTACAACTTAGTATGAATAAGTTCACCTAATTGCAATCCTCTTCAATTGAATTTGATTTTTGTCCAAAACCTTTACTACTTTCGATTTAAGTTCATAACACAAGAAGTTGAATCATGTTCTTAAATCTAGCACCACTCATACATAAACCCTAAAAGTTTCGAACCAATTAAGATTAACATACAAGAGATATCAATTAAACAAATTCAATCAAACAATCACACATAAGCAACTTTGGAATTACAAAGTATGAATCGAAATTCTTTATTCAATCATAAAATTTCAGATTATAAACCTTGTTCAAACATCAATGTTAACTAGAACAATCTCTAACGAAATCAAACAAGGAGAATCAAAAGTGATTACAAGAAAGAAGGTTGAATTACACCGTGAATGGAGATGGTGAGGAAGAACTCGAATGATGAACTAATGAAACTCGAAAGCAAGCTTCAAAGTGCACGGCTTCAAGGTGGAATGGTGGAGATGCTCACGGCTTGGTCTTGCTTCTTCCTTTCTTGCTTGAAAACGCAGAAGATGCCTAGAGAATGGAGAAAGCTTTCGCGTATAAACTGATTTTCTGAATTATGGGGAGATGTTTAGACGTCTAGGGTGCATGGTATATATAGGGAACTGCAATGCTTGGCCTCCAAGCCGTGTATTTTCTGTTTATTTCTCAAGGAATTAAATTAATAATTCCACATGCCTTCCACCAATGAGAAATTTCCAAGTAAGCCCTAGTGTGTCATCCAACAAATCACAAAACTCCAAGATGATTCCCTAATATATTCTTGCCGAAATTCCTTGAATATATTTCTAATTTTCTTCTTGTAATTCGGCCAAAATACCATTAGGGTTTCTAGGAATGAATCTAGACGCCATTTGGTCTTTTTCTTGATGTCCACACTTTTTCTTTCCATAAACTTCACCCTAGAAAATCTCTTGCGTAATCTTTTATTTTCTTCTTGATTTTTCACGCCATCTTTCTCTCCTCCCTACGGCAAAGCATCCCTAGGGTTTACTTCTTGCGTCACAAACCCTAATTACGTGGGTTTTCATGGGCCTTGATCCATTTTGCCGAAAATCCAACTCAAATCCATAGAGTTCTTGGGCCTTGTTGCTTCAACTTCAAGCCTTTTCATCCTCCAACATCATAACACTTCATTTTTTCATTTCTTTTTCATGGTTGCGTTGGAAACTTGCTTGGGAAGCCTTCCTCCATTTCACAGGATTTCCTGGTTGGAAGAATAGAAACTATACTGAAAATAGAAACTTTCTAAAAATGAAAAATAGAAACTTTCCTAAACTGAAAATGGAAACTTGCCAGAAATGAGAAATGGAAACTAAAAAAATGGAAACTTTCTACAATAAGGAACTTTCCC
Organism: Rosa multiflora; assembly: GCA_002564525.1. NCBI lineage: Eukaryota > Viridiplantae > Streptophyta > Magnoliopsida > Rosales > Rosaceae > Rosa > Rosa multiflora. Next base: position 9,312 of record BDJD01001852.1, on the reverse strand, counting down.
AATCAAAGAATGGAAACTTTCCTAAACAGGGATTTTTCAAGGAAATGGCGCAGAAAAATGTAGGGAAATGCAGTTAAAACGTCGCATTAAAATGCTCCTATCAAACTCTCAAACCTGGAGAATATCCAAGTAGTGAAAGAACTAGTAATGGCGCTCAGGCTTTTTCTTATGATGTAAATTTCTTGGCCATGTATCTGGATGAAGAGAGAGATCATTACAACTCTCCTTGGAGCTCAGGCCATTGCATAGGGCAACGAGAAATGAGAGAGTGGTTATTCAAGCTTTGGGTTGGAAAACCAGGAATGAGAGACTTAATCTGGAAGGTACTTTTCTTATTACCCTATTCTTTAGCTTTCCAAATTGGCTGATATACGCACATGCACAGACAAACGTTACAATGAAAAATTGGCAATGATATATATATATATATATATATATATATATATATATATATATATATAGTAAGAGATCTAGAATGCTCATTTTTATCTGTCTACAAATATTGTAGTTGAATTACTTTGATTTTCATTTCTCTATGAAGAGCTTGATGAGTGTCGGGAACATTAACATTTTTACACTTGAAGGCTGTCCTCTGTGACATTAAGCAATCAAACAAGAATCTTTCCCGAAGACAAAATTATTCTTTTCTTTGTTCAGTCATATGTCTAAACTGGTAGGCTTTTTGTCCAAAGATGTACATCTACCTTTGAGAGGTTTCCCTCTACATTAGTGACTACCACTTTTACTTGCATGCTTACAACTAATAACCTTATTCATGTCTAGAAAACACGGTTTGTTCTCTCCTATGTGTAAGTTATTGCCTTTTGGTTTGTGAAAAGCTGAAGCTCTGGTTTCATTTCCTATATTTTTCACTTATAATTCAATTATTTGATCTTGTGAATGTCAGGGAGCATGTCTTGCACTAAATGCGAGCAAATGGTCAGAATCCCTGGCAGAAATTTGTGCCTTCCACAAATTGCCTTCTCCAACAGATGATGAGAGGCTTCCTGTTGGCACGGGTAGCAATCCTGTAAGTTTGTTTTTCATATCATATAATGCAACAATTTTAAATACGTATCTGCACTGATGTCTCCATATTTAGAGTAAACATACTTGCACTTATTACTCCTTCGAATGTCTGACCTCATATAAAAAAGGAAAACAATGGCTAGCCATCGTAAACTAGTTTTTTTTTTTTTTTTTTTTTCTAGCATAAAAAAGGTTCCCCTATATTACTATTAAATATGAATTTACATCTTGAATTCATGGTTTCAACAATTTTTAGGAAGACCAATGCCGGGAAAGTCTAGAGTAGTTTCTTACATAATGTATTTATGATAAGATCATTAATGATTAACCATTGAGTCTGTTGGATCAGAGCTGTGGGTGGAGGGGACTATGGCCATATTGGTTTACAGTAGGCCCCATAGCATATTAATGTTGGACTAAATGTACCAACTTTAAGTATTCTACACATTATCACTTTGCCCCTTGAAAGTTACGTTAACGAGTAAGGGGTTAGGAGATTTAATCGATGACGGTGAGGGTTTTGCAGAAAATAGTATTCTGTTGGGATCCATCTTTTTATTATTAGTTTGTTGATTCATTATAGTCAAAGAACTTGTAAGTTCAGATGTTAACTAATGTAGCATCCTACAATAACAACGAATGCTATGAGTATTGAAGCACAGATGTTCTTATATGCCTATGCATTCTTGTTAAGATGATCTGATGTGTCTTTTTCCAACAGGTTTATCTCATGACCAACTGTGTAATCAAAATTTTTGTTGAGGAAGGACTGGAAACGTCACTTTATGGATTAGGTGCTGATATATAATCGTACTTGTACTCTGCTTTTCTTGCTGCATTTTTGACATCCATCTAATATCTTAGTGCGCATTTGCAGCTTGCTACAGTCTCTTAGGCAAAGTCAAATCCCCTCTGAAAAATCACATACCTGACGTTTTGGCAAGTGGGATCATTTATCTTGAAAATGGAACTTATAAAATTGTTCCTTGGGATGGCAACGGAGTTCCTGATGTGCAAGTGCAATTTTATTCCGGAGAAGGTCAAAGGAGATGTTTCTCCTTTTGGTGTATGGAGGAAGAAACAATTTGAATACAGAAAAGCTGGGGTCTCAACAAACGAATCCATCAGTTCAGCTGAATATACAAGGATATGGCCATATCTCATAACAAAACGATGCAAAGGAAAAATATATGCAGAATTGTAAGTGCTATTAGAGTTTAAGTTCTTTCTCTTAGTTCAATCCTCTTATTTTTGTTTTTCTTTTTTTCTTCTCTCCTGTTTTAGATATGTCTTATGAAGCATTAGCACACATTGGTCATGATTTTTATTGAACTTTGCAGAAGAGATACTGTGTCACGGGAAGATGAATTGAACTTAGCTTCCTTCCTGGGAGAGCAGCTCCGTAACCTCCATCTCTTGCCCCATCCACCTCTTAATATCTCAACTTTCTCAGATATTGAACAGGAATCAGATTTTCCCTTCACCAGTGGTAGTATAGAAGCTGTTCCCAATAAATCAAACATTCTTGCTGAATGGGATATATTCATTAGAACTCTATCCAAGAAGAAGAAGGATGTCTCAAGTCGCTTGATTAAATGGTATTTCTGTCCCTTTTACAAGAAGGTTTTTTGTCTATTACTTTTTCAGAAGGTGTATAATTTATAGCAAGTGTCCTATAATTACCTTCTTTCACCTTGTAGGGGAGATCCAATTCCTAGCACACTCATAGAGAAAGTTGATAAATACATCCCAGACGATTTTGCCAAGTTTCTGTACATATTCAAGGTGGGTATACTACATACCACATTCCACCTTCAATAAACATGTGAAGATGAGTTTCTGTCAAAGTCAATTTCCTGTATATCAACTTTAAAAAACATATCTGCATGGTGAATCAAGTCTTATTGATTTTTAACATCTCAACCCTATTTGGTGTCAGGATGAAAATGGTGTAAGCAATGTTGGTAAAAGTTGTTCGTGGATACACTCTGATATCATGGATGACAACATTCACATGGATCTATGTGGTTTTAATTCTTGCGTCATTGGCAATGCCAAAAACACTTGCCTGGTAAAGAATGGTTCCTTGAATGTTGATGGTGACCGTGCAGAGAGGAGAACATGGTGCCCTAGCCACATTCTTGATTTCAGTAATCTTTCTATAGGCTGGTGCTTATTTATCATTTTGTGGTTACCTTTTAGTAAATTACAATTCGATTTCTACTATTAAATTTAAGTTTTCAACTCTTCTTTGCAATAAGGGGGATCTGGACCATCTCATCATGCACTTTTTCCATGCGTCTATGACCTTGATATAGAGTAGACACATAAACTCTATCAGGTGCGGAAGGTGTGTTGTTTAAAGCATGGCAACTTGTACAAAAGAGCACATGTTTAAACCTGAGTTAGGCCACAAATGAACAGAAATCACCTAGCCCTAAACAGCGATTACACAACCGAAAGTCGCCAGAAATAGAATTGAGATGTCTCTGATATATTGCTTTCTATATCTTGATGACTCGAATGATTTATTTTCAGGTGTCCCATCTATGATTTGATACCCTTATACTTGGATATATTCAGAGGAGATTGCTGCCTCCTTAAGAGATTTTTAGATAGTTATAAACTTCCTTTAGTAAGACAAGCATCACCTCATGAGTATATTGAGGGTGGCAACAAGTTTGGACGACTTTCATACCATGCCATGTAAGTAATGATTCCCTCTTTATGCTTGTTTTTCTGTTTTGTCAATTTATATCTTCTCAATACATCAGTTAATGGTCTTATTTATCTAGGAGAATTTGGCTCTTTGGTTTGAATTATCCATGTCCTATCTCAACCATGAGAAGAATGTGGTATGCATCAGATTGAGGTGTGCAATACCTTAGATATATATAGCTAGGTGACAATGAGAATGAGAGGATTCTTGTAATTCTACATATTTAAAAATTTCCAGTGCAAACCAATACTTGATGCATTTAAACTGATGTGCCTTGACATCGTTAAGATTCTTGAACAAGTAAATCTTTTGTTTGAAAAGGATGCGTACATTCTGAATATAAGCAGTCAAATGTCCGGATTCTCGGTTGTTTGTCTTCTGATGTAATCTGTGACTGTGTTATGGTTGAGATTGCGTTGATGTTTATATTTTACCCATTTTATTGTGAACTATTGCCCAAACAATGACAGTGGTCAAATTTGTTCTGGATCACGTGTGTAGGTGCTACTGTATTCTACATGAAGAGAATGTCCTGGGAGCAATTTTTAGTCTCTGGGACGAACTCAAGATGGCAAAATCATGGGAAGAAGTTGAACAGGTCGTATGGGGCGAGCTAAACAACTACAAAGGCTTTCCTGGATCATCCACATCTCTCTCTTTGTTGGAACCGAAAACTCCCCCAACATTGTAATACTTTTGAAAGCAGACATTTGTAAACGTGATCGTTTATTTCTCAATTATTTTCCCTAGTTAGTTATTTATTTTTTTCTACCTAGTTATTTCTAATTTATTGCTATATCTCACAGCAATCTTAAGATAATACGACCACTTGTGGGTACTACCATTAGCTTCTTGTCTGTCTATAAATGACAGCGGAAGGGTATATAACGGCCTATTCTGGCTTGTGATGAATATATTATAGGGTCCTTGACCAAAAGTCCAAAAAATGAGCAAAAGTTATCTCACTTACCTCAACAACAGATTTTTATTCCTCCTTACCCAATTTAAACTAAATTGACATTTTTATCCTCAGCCTAATTAAAAAATGACATCATGCCATGCTTCCCTCTCTCTCTCTCTCTCTCTCTCTCTCTCTCTCTCTCTCCAGCAGCTGCCGGCGATCTCTCTGATGAAAGAGCTCGCCGAGAAAGCTGACGTGTGGAGGACCAACCCGCCGGTGCTACGCATCTCCGGTGTCGATCCACTCCCCGATCTTCACCTTTGGCTGGGCGTCGAGTTCTTGCCCAGATCCCGGTATCATGCCATGCTTCTGTCTCAGATCCATTCGACGACCCGACTTCCAGTCTCGGGTCGTCGTTTTCCGTTCATAGCCCGTCCACCAATGCCAGCTTCCTCGACTAGTTCTCCGCGCTCCACTGATTCCTGCCGTCGAACGAGTCTGACTCACTGAGCAACAACCCGGACTCGCTGGCATCTGCACTCTCTCTCTCGCCGGTCGAAGCTACCGCGCCATTGCTCTCTCTTTCTCTCCTCTCTCTCTTCCGTGCCGATCTGCACCCCAATAGACTACTTTCGGTCCAGATTCTGCAGCTGGAAAAATGGGAGAAGAGGACATGGGTGCCCAGAATTTTTTATTTTTTTATTTTTTAAGTAACAGGACAGAAGGAAATAAAAAAAAGTTTTGAATGTCTATTGGGGGGCAATAGACGTCTATTGGGGGGCAATAGACGTTTTTAAATTGATATAATCTCTTCGTTTTTTTATTTAATCAAAGTTTTATTTGTCTAATTTTAGGAAGATAACTTCCTATTCCGACTACTGAAAGTTCTATTGGGGGTCAATAGACGTCTATTGGGGGGCAATATATGTTCTGAATTGATAATAATCAGCTCTTTTTTTCTTTAATCAAAGTTTTATTTGTCTAATTTTTGGGAGATTAATTCATATTCTGGCGACCGAAAGTTCTATTGGGGGGCAATAGAGGTTTATTATCCCTCTATTGGGGGGCAATAGGCATCTATTGGGGGCCAATATACATCTATTGGGGGTAATAGACCTCTATTGCCCCTCCATTGGGGATCAATAGATGTTTATTGGGGTAATAAACATGTCCGGCGACCGGTGACCGGAATCTGGCGGCCGGTGACCAGCTCCGGTGAAGTCTTCAATGATTTCTCTCTCTTCTATTCTCTCTCTCTAAGTAACAAATGGGTGAGGGTAAAATGGTATTAAAAAAAAAAATTAATGGGGTATTAGGGAAAACCTTCTTAGAGTGTTTTGGGTAAGAGGGAATTAAAAAAACTTAATGGGGTAAGTGGGAAAAAAATCTCTAAAAATGGGGTAAATGGACAAAAACCCTATATTATATCGCTCTCGTGGCTTTACTAAAAAAAAAAAAAAGATAATATGATCACAATGTTAAGGCCTTTGTTGTGAGTATCATTGAAAATTGAGACTAGTTAAGAGGCACATGTAATGTAAAATGTAAGCAGGGAGAGCTTCAAATGAGGACTATTAAAATGAGGACTTTCTAATCAACGGTTGGGAGGCTCACTTTTCGATTACATTATGGTAAATCAACCGGTAGATGTTTAAATATGCATGAGTAGAACATTTCTGAATTTTTTTATTTTTTATTTATTATTTATTTTTTAAATTGTTAATCATTAAAGTACCAAACTAAATTAAATTAAGGGATGAACTAAATCTGTCAAGTTTGAATTATTCATGTTCATAAATGATCAATTACGATTATGAGTGCCTTAACTATTTTCAATTTGGTTAAAAAATTGCATAAATGATCTACACATGAATATCTAGACATTTAATAGTTGATTTGTCAAAATGTAATCGAAAAGTGGGTCTCACAAGAAAGTCACCATGAAATCCTCATTTTAGTGGTCTTCATTAGAAACTTTGATAAGCATAATTTTTCAGGATAAAGTAAAGAGAGTGCATAATAGATTAAAAGCCCAACATCAGAAGTTCATTGGCCTCATTGTTCAAAATTTAGAAAATTAAACTTAGGTTGAGGGTGTTGTAGAGGGTCAATAGCCTGACATCACAAGTTGAGGAACTCCTTTGGTTCACATCCGGTCCATTTAATCATTTAATGGGCCTGATAGGATTTTTTCTCTTGTTTTTTTCTTCGTTGATATTGAGCTCACCAAACACTCCATGAGGGAGTAGAACTCTAGACGCTCTACAAACTTGATTCACGCCTGTCTTGCGTATCAATCGCCTTGTGGTGCAACTCAACTCATTAACAAAGTCATCTCGTGGATGAGTTGCACATGAAGCTATAAAATCATCCATACTTATGAACTCCCAAGAGATGTAAAATAATTACAACGACTCTTGCTTTGTTGAGCTAGGAATTTTATTTAGTCGTGCAGTATTTTTTACGGATACTCACTCACGTGGCAAGAAAATCAAACTTTCAGAGCTAGCCAATGAATAGAGAGATAAAAAACATGAATTTGTTGAAGATGGAAAATCTCACATTAAAATAAATAGGTGGTCTATTACTAATTGTACTAAGCATTTTGTGTTAAAATTTTACATCTAGTAGGAGAAGTCTTTAGCTTTGTAACGTATCAGTGCAACGTCAATTAATAATGATTAACGTGGGTCACGCTTGTCCGTTGTTTATTAGAAGTAAGGAAATTTTCCTAATCAAAGAACCTACCTATATTAAAATTCCCATTGCAGCTCCTTTACATCCTCCGGTTCAAAAGACCAGTGATTTAATTGTTAATAAGCAATGGAATGGAACTTTGATAAATCAGATTTTTCATGCCAAAGATCGCTTTTTGATTATTTCTATTCCTTTGAGCTTGAGGGATGTAGTGGACAGAAGGGTATGATTTTATGACTCCAAAGGCGCATTCACAGTTGAGAGTGCTTATAGAATGCTGGTGTCGGGTTTCATTAGCCTTTGGAGTAGTATGCAAATGTCCCAGCGATGCTTTGGAAGAAATTGTGGAAGACTAAGATGCCTGCCTCGGCCAAGGTATGTATTTGGAAGATTCTACATAATATCTTGCCGGTTAAAACTCGTTTGCTTGAGAAGTTTGTGGCACTAGAAAGTACTACTTGTGTTCTTTGTGATGTGGGGAGGAGAGTTTGGATCATTTGTGTAGAAGGTGTCCTTTTACACAAGATGTATTCAGAACTCATCCGGCTTTTGGATTGTGTTTGGAGGTGGATATGATGGCTCTACCTCTGGTTGATTGGTTCCTTTTTTGTTATAATACTCTTCCTGAATTCTGAGGATGCTTGGGCTTTTCTCCTGTTCTTTGTGTGGGGGGGTATGGAGGGAACGTAATTTGCGTGTTTGGGATGATAAAAGCCCTAGTGTGGGTTGAATGCTAGGTTATGTGACTATCGCTTTCATAATCGAACCCCACAACGGGGCTTGGTAGGAGGGCGAAGTTAGGGCTAGAAGTAGGGCTGGGATTTTAGCCCGAAAACCCGAAAACCGGCCCGGTTCGAACGGTCCGGGCCCTTTAAAAAAATTTGTCAGTTTTATAAAACCCGGCCCGAAATCATTATATAACGGGCCGGGCTCGAGCCTTAAAATTAGAAGAAAAAAAAAGCCCGAAGGCCCGATTCATGTATAATTGCTTTGACTATTTTATTCTTTTTGTTTTTTCTGTTACAACTATTTTATTATTCTCTCTCTTCTTTGTTCTCCATTCACACGTTCTCCACTTCTTTCTCTTCTTTCAAGATATTCCTGTCTCTTCTTGTCCCTTTTCTCCCTTTTATTAATTTTTTCCTTCTCTCTTCTTCTCTTCTTCGTCTTCTTCCCAGTTCCCTCCTTTCTCTTTTCTTTTTGTTTCTCTTTCTCTTCTTCTTCGTCTCCTTCCCAGTTCCCCTTTCTCTTTCTTTTTATCTTCTTCGTCTTCTTCTTTCCAGTTCCCTCCTTTCTCTTTTCTTTTTCTTTCTCTTTCTCTTCTTCTTCGTCTTCTTCCCAGTTCCCCTTTCTCTTTCTTCTTATCTTCTTCGTCTTCTTCTTCCCAGTTCCCTCCTTTCTCTTTTGTTTTTCTTTCTCTTTCTCTTCCTTGTCCTCCAATTGAGAATGGGTTGAATCGGTTGATGAGATTCATTGATATTATGCAAGTTTGGCTATAGAGAACATCAAAAAAAAAAAAATTTGGACTTCGCCAAAAAAAATTACCACAATAATTTAGCCCACCCTATTTTTAAATCCTAGCTACATCCCTGCTCTCAAAGCCTCTACAGGTACTGCAGACTCCTCAAGTCTCTCTCTAAAGACTCAATCTTTAAAAAGGGCAGTACAGATAAACCCAGACTTTGGATGGTGGTTGTTAGGCGGCTTTGGGGGGCTGACGAATTTGGGTTTGGAGCAGATCTGCTGTTGTTTTTTTTTTTTCAAAACCTTTTGGGCCCGAAAAGCCGGCCCCAAAAAAACGGTTCGGGCCCAACTCGGTCCCAAAACTGAAAAAATGTTATTTAGGCTCGGCCCGAAAATTCCGGTCCTGGTCCGGGCCCTATAAATTTTACACGGGCCGGGCCCAATCCCAGCCCTAGCTAGAAGGCTCCCCCAGATACGGGGGGGGGGGGGGGGGGGGGGGGGG
>BDJD01001851.1:278033-296369 GCA_002564525.1 Rosa multiflora | reverse complement strand
AGGGGGGGTGGGGTTAGATTTGGTTCTGAGACGGTAAGTGAAGGAGAAGAGATGGTTTCGGGGGTTTCAGTGTGAAATTTTTTTTTTTTTTAATGGACAGGTGTCTTTTTTTTATTGGGTGTGGTCAGCGTGGGCTGACCAGCCCTGGTCAGCGAAGTTCTTTCCGAAAAACAAAACAAAGAATATATATTTGAAGAGAATAATGGTCCAACTCGTCTTTATACTAGTTATCTGCTCCACATGCATGCCAAATACATAAAATTTATTTTTTCATCATTCCATATATATTGGAGTAAGTCCGTGGACTAAATTGATGTTCATATGAAATTTAATTTATCTGTACATATTGTTAGTTATTGGCAGTTTGGCATAACTTCTCAATACTGCAGGCATATATTAAGCATCTTATATTTTAAATAATAAATGCACTCTAAAAAGATATTAAAAGGGCAGGTGCATGCCTGATTCATGAAGAAGCATATATTTGGGTCTTTTTTTTTTTTGTCTTCTTGGTATTGCATATATTTAGGTCTTTGATTTATAAGTTAGTTGAAACTATAAAACTACATTTGGGGCATATGAAGACAGAACTTGGAATCCAACTTGCATTGCCATACGAGGGTTGTTTTTATATATGAAGAGAAGCTGAAAAGATCAAACCCTTTTGTCCTTTTTCTGGGCACAACTAGTGGTCATGGCCCATATCCTTTAATAAACATATAAAGGTTTCATAATTTCCACGCACACAAAGAGGAAGCTAAGCTAGCTCAAATTTGAGTGGTCAAAAAAGAGCAACAATAGAATAAGACACACACCTTTCATGAAAGCAACTTCTTGTTTTGATCGATGGAGTTGGAGGGAAGTGGCCCAAGTGAATTGAATTGATGATGAAGCAGTACGTAGAAGTATTGTAGGGGATGGACTTGATACTCACTATAGTTAATTAGTTTGATCAGTTAAGATGTCGCTGCGGGAAACTGTTGGAGACTGAGAATTGAAGCTCGATCATCTTGAACATGATTTGTGAGCCACTCGTGCATGAGATGAACATCAGAGCTAGCTAAATCTTCTTATTTTTTTCAATTTTTATGGTTTTCGATCTGTGTCGCTGAGCCACTCGTGCATGAGATGAACATCAGAGCTAGCTAAATCTTCTTATTTTTTTCAATTTTTATGGTTTTCGATCTGTGTACGTGTACGTAATTTGAAAATACTTAATTAATAATTTAAAAATTATAATGCACTTTATGAAAATTTATTTTTATAGCTAGGTGACCCATCCTACATCAACGACCTTGAAGTTGGAACACGTAAGATGATATGCTGCCTCTAAAACTTTCAAAAGATTGAGCCTTTAATGTTAAATCTGCAAACTTAATCTGTCTAGAACTCTATCGACTATATATTCACGCCTTGAAACTCGAGCATTCAAGAAATATCACAAATTCGGACACAAATAAGATCATAAATTCGGGAATTGTTGGAAGAACGACCTATATTAGAACCGCCATAGCTCCTTCTATAATCAAATTCGATCACATACTGTAATTTTCACCAGAAAGGAAACACATACATGCCCTTCCACTAAAAGATTTTTTTTTTTTTTAGCTATGTTAAGATATCTTTTATGGGACCATTTGTCTATCACATCAAAGTTAGAGTATAAACGCTCGACCTATATACATACATACATCTATGGCCCTTCCACTGAGAATCTACTATGCTCGATCGATCTTCTGATTTTTATACTGCCATATCTTTCTCAGTCGTCAAGCTAGTGCACCATGCATCCTGTTATGGACATTGTCAATGACGTCGGACTAAGCACACCATATAGTTTGGTACTTTTATCACATATTAACAAATGGAAAGAATCGTCGACGTTGCCAATAATTTGGAGTTTTCGAGGATTTGAAGCTTTTTAAAAACACGGGCGCAAATACCATGGTTAATTACCATGAAAAAAAACCTTCATTCTTAGCCACAAAGAAGAGGAGAAAGATCAGATACAGTTACGTATAGCATGCAACTGCTATCACATTCGTTTGATCAAACCATTTACAGACGTCACGGATCAGAACTCGTTACCAGCTTAAAAGCCTCATGCAGCTGAAAGAGACAGATGGGTAAAAGCTTTGACGGTGCCAAATAACTAACTGGTGAAGTAATGAATGCATGGCACTAGAATATAGAATCTGCAAGCAACATATACTGAGGACAACTTTAGTTTTAGTGGTAGTGAAAAGTTGTATGTTTTGGTTGAGGAAATGTAAGTTGTAATGATGCCCATACAAGATAACATCAATAAGTCTGAACTTGGCACATTTTCTTAGTCGATTCTTCGATAGTTTGAGTTTTGAGAGTACAATGATCATCTAACATGGTATTTGTTTTTAGAAGATCCTATGTCTGAGGTTTCTTTCCTGCTACCGAACCCCCAAACTTTGTTTTTACATTTTCTTGTGTGACATTGTACATGAGAAAGAATATTGCTTAATATAGCTTTGATATATCTGAAGCTTTTATTTCTGATGTTTTGTCTAACAGTAAGAGCTAGGAAGAACAAAAGAGGCTTTAATTTCGTCCAACCACGACAATAAGGACATTATGCCAAACTCCAACCTTAAATTAGGCTGTTGCTTCCCAACTCAACTCTAGTCAATACATTGTGATCTTTCTATTCCTGCCTCATGACCTGTCTATTTTTAGTCTAAAATTACTGACCACAAACAAACACCTTAGATGGTAGGTAGCAGTCCTAATAATGAGCCCTAGATCGATCCATGGATTAATAATAAGCTAGATCGATCCGGTGGACTATATATTTTCTGCCTTAATATTTTATGTGGTGTAGGTGTGGTTTGTTAGATACTCTTACTAGAATGATGGCATGAATTGCACCACCAGCAAAGTGTTGACTTCAAAACATTGGCTATAACCTAGTAGCCTCTTACTCTTAGTTTAGTTTAAGGCCCCAAAATAAAGAAACTATGATTGCAAGTTAGAATAATCGCAGTCAAGTAACCAAGCGTTGGATCAGAGGCTCAGAAGTAGACCAGCTGAAAACAGGTGAAGCAAGTTGCTTCAACATCACAACTACACGGTGCTTGAAAATTAAGCTCGACATGCCACTTTGAAGTTTCAAAGTCCTATCATCCTATCCTTGTACAATGAGAATTAATGAGAGGTGGCCAATTATTTTGGTTTAGACCAAAAACAATGACCAAAAGAAAAACCCTACACTGACTAGCTGTGTCACTCACAATCTGCAATCCAAAACAATGACCATATTGTACCAATTATATCCAATTGAATAGCAATTTAAGGGTCAGCAGTGCATGTCATGACCAAAAGAAAAACCCTACACTGACTAGCTGTGTCACTCACAATCTGCAATCCAAAACAATGACCATATTGTACCAATTTTATCCAATTGAATAGCAATTTAAGGGTCAGCAGCAGTACCAAGTTATCCACTCTCACAAACCAATTCAAGTCAATAGAAACTCGATCGAATCATGTACGGTCATATGTCATGATGGAAAATTATTGGCCAACTATTTGATAATAACAATATCACGAGTGAAAGCTAGAGTGTTAACCTACTTTTTGGTAGTCTTAAGTTTCTGAAATAGTGATTTGCTAAGATATGCATTGCAGTGCACTATTGTGTAGAAGATCCTACCTCCTTGATTTCATTCCTCCATCCTCAATTTTGAATTTGAATCTCTTTGGATAAATATTTCACCTGAATGGAGAACGTTAGCTTGGAAAATACTATTTGACTACTTTTTGTTACCTGAAGTTTTTGTTTGCAGTGGTTGTTTAAGAATAAGAGCTAGGGAAAAGAAGTCTGCCATATCCCTTCCCTTAAGCCACAATAAGAACTCAATGCCAAACTTCAAAATTAGGCCCTTTCGTCTAACTCAACTCTCTCTCAGTAGTACTAATACAATTGTAGCTTTCTGTACCTGCCTCATGACTTTTCCTATTTTTAAGTAACAATCCAAACACCTACAACCATTTGACATGTTGAAACACTATTGATCCAACTTCCTTGCTTTCATAAGTCGATGGCAGTGCAACGGAACTGAACTTTATTGGGATAAAAATATTCCATAAATGTAATGACTACCATGTCTATTTTACATTACACCCTCAATAGATTAAAGCTCTATATGAGAAATTTTTGCAACAGTAGCAGCCAATTCAACATGCCAGACTGCTTTCAATGAAGAAAGTTGTTCTTACACTGGAGTCAGACCAACCACACCTGCACACAAAAAAGTTGAAGAAATTAAGGAAATCATGTAAACGCACCCGGAAGTTCTATATATATGCTGCAGTTCTCGCAGTGTACTAAGGAACATGTTCAAGTTAAACTTGAAATAAATGAGATGACTATGTCATTCATGGAAATAAAGTTAAACTAATACTTGCACTTGAACAGTATGTATTACAGAATGATACAGCGTTGTATGATACACAATAAACATATCCAGCATGAATCAAAAACTATATCCCAGTTTCCACCCCAGATAAATATCCCACATGCTAACTAGGTTGCATGTTCTGAATTGTAAGTGCCATGTCTGGGCTAGTGTCCATGTACTGTACTTATCTTGCTCAAAATCTTTTAAACTGGGAACTAATTAACTTACCAAAATAAAGAACCTGGAGCAAGACAAACAGTAAACCCATTTAACCTGTCTGTGTAAGTACTTTTGTCCTCAATGCCACTCACAGAACTAGGAACTAGTTAAGACAAGGAGCAGAAAATCATATACCCACACCATTCCTACGTTCCTTTCTAGTTTCTTCCAATGTTGGACGCAGTTTTGTGCAAAGACGAGCATCTAAGACAACCTAGAACTCAAATCTACTCGTGACTTGTTTGAGTGCCTGACAAATGATGTCACATTTATGAGTTCAACTTTTGAATCCTTCCACTTGTTGGGCCAAATCAGAATTCTCATCCATAGGTTGGAGAAAAGGATTTCACCTACAGAAACTATAACTCCTCATTCCAACCTTCTAAGACTATCAAAATTCAATTTTATTTTCTTTTCTTATGATAAAAAAAAATTTAATAGGTATATATGGGACAGTTTATCTATGATTAGGTAGGATTTGAAAAGTACAAAATTTGGAGGGTAGTACTAAAAGGCACTAAAGTTTCCTAACTTTTAGTCGTCAAATGTTATGGCAGGTGGAATGACGGTACTTAATCTCCAAAATAAATTAGGTAGGATGCAAATCCAAGTTAAACAAATGAAATACCACATACATTCTCTGATAAAAAAATTAAAAAAACACTCCACATGTTGAATACAAAACTTTTTTTGTTTTTGGTGCTTAGCATTACTCAATTTACATACCACATCACTTGTGGAGGTTGAATCTACTCGGGGGTTTTTTTTTTTTTTTTTTTTTTTTTTGTGAGAAGAACCCAGGGGTATTCTGTGCTCAAGGTCTTAGAGGGTGAATTCTAGAGTTATCATCTGTTTGGGGGATGGGTGTAGTGAAAAAAAAAAAAAAAAAAAACACTGCACATATTGAATACAAAACTTTATGATATGTTTTTGTTTTTGTTTTTGGTGCTTACCACTACTCAATTTACATATCACATCACTTGTGGAGGTTGAATCTACTTACATATTGATGTAGGACAACCCAGGGGTATTCTGTGTTCAAGGTCTTGGAGGGTGAACTTTAGAGTTATCTCTGTGCGGGGGATGGGTGCGGTGGTCAAAGAAGAACTGGGATTGAAAGGAAAGGAATAGAATATAGGGGGAACTGGAATAACTTCTTGGAATCACACCAAGAACTCTCACAAATCATTCAAGGGATGTTGTTTCAAAGAAAACATAAGCAATCTGATTCCTTGATTTCTAGCAATATATAGTGATCCTTTTATAGTGCTACAGAACATACTGGAACCAAAAAATCTAAATGTTAATCATTAGATGACCTTCATTAATGATGTGACTTTTTGGAACCATACTTAATGTTAATCACTGACAGACAGAGGATGCCCTAGAAAAACAAAGCATGACGCAATGCAAAGAACATGCACCTTAAGTGAACCATCTAGAAGACACATAAAAACTCTACAGCAACAAGAAGACTCCAGCAAATTTAAATGATTATCTCTCTAAATCTTATTTCTCTATCATCTCATCCATTGTCGACACGCTCACAACTCATAAGCTCGCTTCTGTTATTAATTAACTTTCTCCCGCTTGGTATGATTTGCCTCTGGCAAATTGAAGCTCAGGTTCAGCTCATAAAGAAAAGGATTGGGCCAAATCGAATCTTTTTTGGTTATCCAGGTGCAATTAAGGTGATAGGCCAGGGTATGGGCATTATGTGCAGGAGGTGGATGGTAGTTTTCTGGTAGAGTGAAGAGTCACAAAGGTTTATAACTTTACATATTATTTTCCTCATGGTATTGTTATATGGTGTGAGGTCCAATGCAAGGGTTGAACTGGTTCCGAGGTTTGAAGGAATGTCCAAAGCATAGGCATTGCTACAGATCCTCTTGGCCACCTTAAACCTGGAATGAAGTTCGTCACCCTCCGTAGGTGCCACAAAAACAGACGTTGTATATGCATATGTCATTTTGTCTCTTTCCTCCAGTCCTTCCTCATTACTAGCAACACCTTCCACAACATGGGGTTCTCTCATTTGGTTCTGCTCAATTCTGTCTCAAGGTTTTCAGCATATAAAAGTTCTTTAGACCTCTCTTCAGGCTGCTCTTGAGGCATGGTCTTGACAACACCTGTAATCGAGACATCACGCTAGGCATGTCATGCTCATATTGCTCATGTTGGCCAATGAGAACCTCCATCATTTCACTGACTTGCAGCAGCAACTCATCTGGTTGTCAATTAATCATCGAACCCCTAATAGGTAGTCCATTGCAGGTGACATGGTAACACCCAAGCTCTGACGCCAATTGCCAAATGGACAATTCTCAGGTTCACCCCTAGGGTGGTGAACGAGCATATTCACCTCATTGTTGATTAACATACTTTTACTTAATAAATTTATAATCCAACGGTCCATATCTTAAATTAGTCTTTAAAGATCATCTCTATAAAAAATCAATCGAATCGGAAATTGTTTAAATATCTAATTGAATCAAACAAATGGATGATTCTAACAACACTTACTACTATTATGATGTACTACTATTATGATGAACTGTCCGTGTATTTTATAGAAATGAATAACTAAAAGGTCTTCAATTTGATTGATTTTTTACAGAGCTAATCTTTATATTACGTTATACAACATGAATGGTTGGATTAGAAAATTATAAAGTTATTATGCGTTAATCGCAAGAGAGTGTGAATATGTTCATTCACCCAAGGGGTGAACCTAAGAATTGTCCTTGCCAAATATGATGTAGGACAACCTATTAAGGTCTTATAGGGTGAATTTTAAAGTCATAATCCATGGGGATTGGGGGAGGGGGAAGGAAGAGAATATAGGGAATTCTGGAATTACGAAAGGGTTCTTGAAATCACACCAAGACTTCTCAGAAATCCCTCAAGAAGTTGAAATACAGAACAAACCAGAACCCAACAATAAATGACCCTCATTAATGGCTTCAAGTAACCCTTAAAGAGTCTAAATATGGATCAGTGACAGAGAATACAGTAGAAAACTAAAACATGACCCAATACAAAGAACATGCACCTTAATTGAAACGTCTATAATACACAAAAACTCTACAGCAACGAGAAGACTCCAGCAAATCTAAATGATTATATACTTCTCTAAATCTTATTTCTCTATCATCTCATTGTTGACACACTCATAACTCATAAGCCAGCAAATCTAAATGATTAGAGACTCATAAATCTTATTTCTCTATCATTTCATCTGTCGTCAACACACTCGTAAGTCCGCTTCTGTTCTCTATTACATAAAAGGGATTTGTGTGAATCTATTCTGTCACTGGCAAACTTTCTTTATGCCCACGGATTGAAGCCTGTTGAGTTTCTAAATCGAATGTTGATAGAAATGTGGTTAACGATGTGACTGGTAAATGTCATATATGTAAAGTAATATGCGGCACAGAGATCTCAATGCCTAGATGCAGTGTCACTGAGATCAAGAATGTTACTGCAAACATTGAAGGGTAGGTTTCACTCTCTCTTCCTCATATATATGAGTAATTGCAAGCCAACTAAATCACAAATTAGTGAACAAACCCATTAAAGCAAAGGGGAGAGAGCTGCCCATTATAAGCACGACTATACCTCATTTACCACGTCTTCTAACACAAGATACTTAATACTGAGTGAACAATGGGGAAACTCAAATTGCCTTCAAGCAAATCTGATTACTTCTTTCTTTCTTTTTTCTTTTTTTTGCTGTCAACTATTGTTTATTAATTTCTAGGTCAACCAGCCTAGCAAGAAAAGAAAGGCACAGATATTTAAGTACTGTGCACAAGTCAAGCAGGCTATAGTTTAGTGTCTAATAGAATAGTAGGGTATGTTTACAGTACAATACAAATATCACACTTTGTCACTGTTATCAATCAGGGGGCTGTGTTCCAAACATTTACAATATGGATTACTTTTGCCAAATTCCCTTATGCCCACATGAGGCTCCCAATTTGATGCAATTTAACAAAAGTGATCAAGATGGTAAACGTTTTATAACATGACCAAATTCACTTAACTTGTAATGCATATATCAAAATTCAAATTCAATAAAACACTGACCCAAAATGAATATAAATAATATTCACTAATAAATAATTCAAATGCTTAAGTGAGTAACATTTTAAGTCGTTGGATGACAATCAAGTCATGCGAGTACAAAAGGCATAAGATGATACAAGACCACACTTTAAGTGACAGTAGTGCTCTTACTCTTTCTTTCTGGTCAAGCTAGTGCTATTTTTCCTAGGGGTAATAGAGTGAACATACATTGTTTCTATTGAACAATAAAAAAAAACTGAGAAACAAAGATAGAAACAGGATCTACATCTCAAAAACAGAAAAAAAAAAAAAAAATTAAAAGAATGATATACTCTTTACGAGAAACATTTGGGACACATATAGTTGCCATAAATTTAGTTTCTCATCAGTTGTAAGGAACTCAGATATATAGAGTACAATGTAGCACTAGTCCCTGAACTTATGCCCAACTTCCTAAGTCCCAAAACGAAATTTTTCGTAGCACTAGTCCCGCAACCTTTTAAAATAGATAGCACTAGTGGGAAGGCTAAACATGTTCCCCAGACGACATGGAAGCAAACATGGGGCCTGACAGTTCCTATTAACCCACCATTGGTATCAACAATCTTTTCTAGCTCTATATTAGTACAATCTTTCAGTTTAATAAACAATTAACAACCTAATGAATTAAACATAATAATCAGGAATATGTTAAGAGTAATTAATAATGCAAACAGGGTCATATTAATTTGACAATTGCCCTATGTTTCCCAAAAATAAATTAAAAAAAGAGTTATTCCTCATTTACTTCTTTCTACTTATTAATGTTGTTACAGCTCACAATTAGATAAAGAAACAAACCAAGTTAGAAAACACTAAAACTTTTTCAAACAGGAAACAATGCAAATGGGTTTCTACAGAAAGGAATAGATAATTCTAAAGTAAAACTGCTTGCTTACCACATGCCAATCGTCCACCTGCATTGCCAGTGCTTAGACTAAGTTCATGTCCACCTACGAATGCACACCAATGGCGATCAAAAAACAGAAAAAGGGGGTACGAGGGAAACAAAACCTTTTTGTTAAATGTACTGACATTAACCACCAAAACGGCTAATCCATAATGAGAAAATATACTGCAACCATACACCCTCCTATTCCAATCATAAAACTTTCTTCCACAAATGACTTTATAAACATACTCACCCTTTCCAAGGTCATCCTCAAGTTCATGAACCACCAAGGCTCTTCCAATTACAGCATTAGGACCAGTTAATGGTATCTACACATTTCCAAAGCAAAAAACAGATTAATAATATACCCTAGGTTTGAAGCTAAATGCCACATATGAAAATTAAAAATGTTACACCATACCAAAGCCTATATGTAAACGAAAGATGCACATTCCCTCTACGTACAAGCATATAAGTCAAATCTTAAAGAAAGTCATTATCTGGGTTCAAATATTACCTGGCTATCCACGATTGTTGCCTCTGCCACTCCTGCATCCCCACAACATACATATCTCAATACATTGAGCACTTTCGGGAAGTCACGGAAATTCATATAGAGAAACAAGAAAATGACTTACCATCAGCATTAGCAATTATGTTTCCCAGGTCACCCGCATGACGGACTTCATCCTCAGGAGCTCCATGAGTCAAGTTTTTAGGATTGAAATGTGCTCCTAATATTTAGAAATTGAAGATGATAAGGAACCATATCGAATGCAATGACTTTAAGAACGTATCACATAAAACTACATATACTGAAACACTAACATAACCAATATCGCTTTAAATGAAATATCAGACCGACCTGTGGAAATGCATCCATTTGTCGTGTCACCAAACTCATGCTACACAAGAAAGAAAACACTTGGTCACAACCAGTTTTCTAATCCAAAGATGAGAAAAGCTAAAGCAAAACACTCACCAAGTGGAACCCATGAGGCCCAGGTGTAAGTCCAGTAATACGAACATTCACAGTTGTAGGACCTACAAACAATACAAGACAGTAGGATTGAGCAGTCATTTCCCCATAAGAATCCCAATAATGGATCCACAAGACAGAGAAGAAGTATTTGAGCATGGAATTCGGGCCACTGATGCACAATTGAAGGAATTACTTAAAAGCATTCAACTAATTAACTAAATCAAAATAAATACTTGACTCCGGAAAAGTTAACAGCCCCCTTTTTTAAATTCTCAATAAGTTAAGACTAGAAATAAACAGTCACAAAGAAGGCCATTGATTGAAGTTAAGAGAATCGATCGACAGCCGAAAAATGCAGAATCAGATCCAGGCATAAACCAGGAAAACTTTCACAATGATAGCTCTTCCATATTTTCATTTTCTTAGACTTCAAAAGTATGGGAATGAAACCCAGCAGAAGTGACAAGTTAAGAATACAGACCAAATTTCAGAAACAAACAATGATGCACTCACTCATAATTGAAGGAAGGATTAACATCGGATTCCACTATATCATACACATTCAATTTTGGAATAGTTGACCATCCCAGTTTCAGATTCTCAAGAAATGAAGTTATACAACCTCTTAATCTAAGTTGAACAATGCATAATAAAAAAAAAACAGCTCTAAACCGCCAAAAATTCCATCACGATATCACATTTCAATCTTCTTAGTCCAATAATAGGCATCAATATTATGAGAATGAATTGAAACCCAGCATACGGGATAAGCTATTGTAACAAAAACCAACTTCAGAGTAACAAACAACACAGAAACCCAATACAAAAAACACAGTGGCAATATCAATTCAATTCCGCAATGCAATTAAACATTCAGGAAGCATGAGGAGCAAGACGAAAGAACCGTCATCTTGTTGGGTCAAGGTAACGACGCCTTCGACGGTTGAAGTGCCCTTGAGAACGGCGACGGCCTTCTTGGTGGCGGCGACGACGGTGAGGGGCTTGGGGGCGGCGGCGGCGGCGAGAGACATGGATTGGGATTGGGATTTGATGGGGAGCTTGAGAGAGACGCCATGGAAGGAGGAGTGGAGAGTTGGGTGGGGGTTAGGGGTTTGAATTGGGGCGAAGAGAGTGGGGGATGTGTAGGCTGAGAGTATCACAGAGTGGGCTGCCATGGCCGCCAGTGCTGCTTGCATTGGTTGGTGGAGAAGTGGAAATGAAGATGATGATGATGATAATCTGAGTGTGAGAATTTGTGCTACTCACTCAGGTGTGTATTTTTTTGGGGTTTGCCCCACTCAGCAGGGGTTTATCTGGGGTCAATGGTGTAAAATGATTTTGGAAGATTAACCTTTTTTTTTCTTTTCTTTTTTTCTTTTAAAGAGCTTCTATCGAAATTTGGTATTTGGATCTCCCAACTTACTTTTACAAATAACAATTTTACTATCTACACCTCTCTAATATTCCTAAAATGTCCATCGTCCAATAAAATTCTATTCATACTTTCAAAAATCATTAGTTGGATGTCCTTTAGTTTTTGAAGATTTGGAATTACAGCAATTTCTTTTTTCTTTTTTGGAAGTTCATCCTTCATATACGAGTTACAGAGGTACTTGCACTTTTTCAATGAATTGTCAACTCTTGGTTAGTGTAGGCAACAATACCATGTTTGCTCATCATCTCGTACAAATATGTTTTTCAAGTATTATTTTCATTGCATTTAGGTGTCATTATCCCCAAACTTATTCAACAGCAACTTGAAATGAACATTTTAGATATGTATGGGATAGTGGAGGAAATTACAATAATCAACCATGAGTTTAGTGCATTCTCTATAGATTTATATCATAAGGTTGAATTTTTCATCATATCTATAGAATAGTTCCGCATAAAATTGCTCTGACTGATGATGTGCGGGAAGATCGATCTTGTGGACAATTACCCATTGCTGCATTTATCATATAAATGTGCTGGAGTATTGCTTTTTGTCGCCACTCGTTCACATGTTTGTTTGCGCATTCAGAATGAGTAGGACTTCATCAACTGAGGTGTCTTTGTATTTCTCATTTTCTCTCCTTTTATTTTTTATTTTTTTATAGCGCAGTGATAGATCTTGTAAATTGTCAGTTGTGTGAGTAAGGAAGTCTATCACTTTACGAGGACAAAGTCAAATTCTGAAAATTTTGACTACAACGTTAAATACTTTTGGCGATATATATTTTAGCGTTTGCATTGGAGGATAAAGTTTTTTACAAGTTGAAGAGTATTACTGTTCGTTGAGATAATAAGAGATTTTTTTTTCCTTATAAACTTTATTGGTAATTTGACATAAGTTGACAAAGTCAACTATTATTTGAAAAAATGGAGAGGTCCAAATACCAATATTGGATATATGAATAGAAGCTCCATTTTCTTTATATATTTTACCAGTTTTGTACTCTTACAGTACTATGTATCTATCTATCTATCTATCTATCTATACTATGTTATACTAATGCAGACATTATAAGTAGAAATAGGTTTAACAAGGTTAATTTGTAACCTTGTTGTTATTGTTGAAACCCTAAGGTCGTCGTCCTTCTGTGCGCAGCCACTAAAGTCTGCAAATCTGTCCAGCAACACTTGATCACCTAAAATGTTACAAGGCAGTGTTCTTGTTTGGAACTGCAGAGGAATTGTCAATTTTGAAACCCAACGTACTTTCATCGATATGATGCAGGCTAAGAAAATAAGCCTTATTTTCTCTCTAAAACCCTAGCAAAGAAATGTCTGATTTGATTCCTTGCGAGGCGGGTTAGGTTTCAAGGGAGGCTTCTGTGTGCCTCGTGAGGACAAAGTTGAGGAGTGGCACTCTTTTGGAGTAAAGAAAATCATGTGGATCTTCATACATATTTTGCAAATCATATTGATGTAGTAATAGGGAAGCTTGGGACCAACCAATGGAGGTTTACCGGGATTTCTAGCGTTGTTGCTAGAGACGGTAGAGACAGAACGTGGCAATTTATTGAAACCCTAGCTGCACAACAATGCTCCAGACCATGGATGATGACAGGAGACTTCAATGAAATCATGTGCCAAGAGGACAAAAATGGGGGACTGGCTAGGGGCACCGCTGCAATGACAAAGTTCTGAACTACTATGTCTTGTTGTGGTTTTCTTGATATGGGTTATGTGGAAAGTCATTTCATTTTATACAATCGTTTTATGAAGGAACATTTGGATAGGAGTTTCCAAACTACACATTGGAGACGACACTTCCCTTTAAGTAGGATTATCACTAGTGGCGGACTTAGGATTTGAAAATGGGGTGGGCTACGTATTCATGTGTTTTTTTGGGCGAAGCCCAAAAAAAAACATAGTACAATTATGCACAAGTGTGGGAATGCAAGAGCAGGGAGATAAGAACCTGAGAGTTCAACTGTTCAATGATTGAATTTAGTCTGGAATTTAGGCCTTTTCGGGAAGAAGAAGAAGACGAAGAATGAGAGTTTGTGATGGACGGGGAGAATGAGAGAGACATAGAGGAGTTTGACTTCGATAATTCGAGAGTTCAGGTGGGCTTCGTCAAACAAACATACATACAAACAAACAAAATATATATCATATATATAGTTTTTTTTTTTTTAACCCAAAAGTCTGGGGAGGGCTTGAGTCCTCCCACCCCTATACCTAGCTAGATCCACCCTTGGGAACAAATATAACAATTTGTCAACAAGTAAACAAAAAACATAACAAATTTCAATCCTTAGATACATTCAACTCACCGGCAAGGATCACGGTGCCATGTCGGTGGAGGTAACCTGAGAGAGAGAGAGAGGGGGGGAATGGGGGGAGGGGGGGTTAAATGTTCCAAGCAAGGGTAGCCAGAGAAATCAAGGGTGATAGCCTGGACTAATAACCCCACTTGGACTCAATATTGTTTGCTCATAGAGAGAGGAAGAGAGAGAGAGAGAGAGAGAGAGAGAGAGCAAAAGGGGGAAGAGAGAGAGAGAGAGCAAAAAGGGGAAGAGAAGAGAGGGAAGGAGCGAGAGAGGGGGGATAGAGAGACAGAGGAAGAGAGAGAGCGAGAGAGGGGGGATAGAGAGAGAGAGAGCTGATGGTTGAGCAATATGTGAATTAATATGCCTCAAGAGCAGCAAGGTGAGATACTTCTCACCCTTGCTGCTAAAATAGGCATGATGCAAGTGAATGAATGCTAAGTGAAAACAGTTAATTGAATGAAATGGGATAATGTAACTAAAATATGTGAAATGGGATAATGAAAAAGAAACTACCTGATCAGTCAGGCCTCAGGGTGTTAGCCCAATCGATTCCCAGCTTGTTGTCCCAAAAAAAAAAAAATCAAACAAAAGGTGCATCTCGCCAGGGAAGGTATGCTCAAGAAGCAACTCAACCTCGGTATCAATGTAAGGAGCCTCTCCAGCTCTAACTCAGTCGTTGATGTGCTTAATGACATTGAACATATAGAACAGAACACCTACTATTGTGTTATCGTACACCAGTCGGACAAGTTGGCTAGCCTCTTCATCATACATCCTATAGTTCGTTGTATACTTGAACGAGGTACGAATTTCCCCTTATCGAGTGAACTATGTTGTAATTCCTGGTACTGAAATTGGTGTATCTCACCCTCCAAGAACCTTCTAACAACACCTCCACCTCATCCCTATTGTCCCTGAAAAAAGTTACTGAATCACGCACAAACAACAAGTTGGCATGTGAAGAGAGAATGAAAGAATGCAAGGGAATGTACTGGAAAGATGCCATGGGATCTAGAACTGAGATAAGAGAGTCCAATAATCTGAGAAAATGCAATTTGTCCTCGATGAGAGCAATATTTGCTATGTTTTTAATGCATTTCTCTCTACATTTTACTTAGTTATTCTCATAATAGTATCATTTCTAACTTATTTTTCATTTTTAGGTACTTTTGAGTCAAGAAATGGAAGGTAAGGAGTTATATGCCCAGATATAGAAAGAAATAGAAAAATGAAGTTTTCCCAGTTCTACTAGGAAAATGAATCTCAGTTGAAGTATGAATCCTAAGTCAACTAGGAGTGAGCTCGAAAAAATGATCATCGGAAATGAGAAATGAAAGAGTCCTAGTTGGACTAGAAAACCTACTTGCATTAGGACTCCTGATGATACTTGGATACCTTGGAAGGCTAGGAGATCCTGTGGCTTCAAGATTATTCAAGATTGTTCAAGACTGTTCTAGAATGTCAAAGAATAACGTCACATTTAAAGATGGACTTCGAAATGTCCAATTGATGAAGCCTGACCCAAATATTGAAGCATGTGACCTGCACATGAATCTCTAGAATCATCCTTGAGTCTTAGATGTGGTGACCCGAGCGGGGGGTCCCACAGAGCCGCGACTTCGAGCCAATGAGGAATCAACAAGTCACGAATAGCATCTCGATAGCTCATCAATCTGAAACCGCAAGGCCTTTTGAGTTTAGGTTGTTGGTTTACAAAACACTTTCTTGGACAAGTCGTTCTAGCAACCAAACAACACATTTTCAAAAGCGGAATTTGAAATGGGCTAAGAGTTTTGGGCTTGCAATTGGAGCCCATTTGGGAAAATAAAACAAATCACTAAGTAACTACGAGTATGGGAGATGCGCCCCAGGGTTACGAGCCTCCCTGAATTTTTGTAAACGAGTAGGAAATAAATAAATAAATAAATAACCAAACAAGTCATTTCAAAACCCAACAAGGAACCAAAACCTTCTTTTAACAGAGTCAAAGAGAAGTGCACCAAGCCGGAGTAACTACGAGTATGGGAGATGCGCCCCAGGGTTACGAGCCTCCCTGAATTTTTGTAAACGAGTAGGAAATAAATAAATAACCAAACAAGTCATTTCAAAACCCAACAAGGAACCAAAACCTTCTTTTAACAGAGTCAAAGAGAAGTGCACCAAGCCGGACCATGTACCTCCCGTGTACACTTCCCGACCATATGCTCGAAACCTGCACACTATTGTAGGGGTGAGCTTTCGTCCTCGCATGCCTAGTAAGGGCCGACCCAACCATGCTAGGTTTGAAAAATAATATACTTGAAAATATTTACTACATAATATTGTGCACTTTTATCAAAAAATGCTTTAAGAAAAGAGGCAACCACAAACATTTATTTTCTTTTATAAAACATATGCAGTATGCTTCACATAACTTGAGCTCCGAGATACTTACCTGCTAGCTAAACTAAAACAAATCGGTGACCAACCCGGTTCGTCATCCTTCCAGAACTGCCTAAGTACTCTATAGTCCTTGTGTTTACAAGTAGCGAAAGTGTCCATTTCCTGGCTCTGAGTCTCCTATGACTGGTTCACTATCTGTACTCACCTTTCCTCGACAAACATAGGGGTACAGCCCCCTCTTGAGGTTCACGGTTATCGAGACCGTGGGATCCCTAGAAATCTACGGTCTAGGTCCGATTCACTTTCAGGTCACAAGTACAAACATTCGATGGGTACAGTATCTCAACATGCAAGTCTAGCCTCAGTTTTCACAATAAATAATTATCAGTTATGGAAACACGGATATCACGAGGCATCGACTAATGAACAACCAAAAACGTACTTGCAGACAACATATTATTATACTAGAGCATTCCACATATAGAAAAGCATCTAACAAGGAAGGGACAGCTTACCCTACTTGGATATGGAGTGCTCGTCCACAATTAGCTTCGTTTTCGACTTTCGATACTTCTTCCAATTTCATGTGCACACGCTCGCGTCCTTTATAATAAAATTAAACCAATAAGTAACTTGACATCATTAACTTAATCAATCGAGCACCTAAGACATTTACTTAATTTCCTTAAAGTCCATTGAATTAACCTTTAACATAAAAATCTACCATCCATTCCCAAATGATCCGAATGGTATTGCCTTTGAACCATTTGGGATATGGTGATTATACTTAGCACTTTGACTTCATTTCTTTAACCTTTTTACTTTAGAAAAACAAATCATAATTTCCATTCTCGAACAATTCACTTAACATAGTAAGCTCATTCGGGATATGGTGATCACACTTCTTCCCATATTAAAGTTTCGGTCAACTGGTTTGACCTCATTTTATTAGCCTTTAAACCTTAAGCAATTAAATAGCAACCACCATTCCCGAATAATTTCATTTTATGATAAATTCGGGTTATGATAGGTTTGGAATATTTCTATTCACAGACCTTAAATTGAACATCCACATATTAATTCACTTATCAATATCCGGTCCATTCTTATTTACCACTTTTCTGATGCCTTTGACCAAACCACCGATTCCATTCTTATTTTACATTTCGACGTCAAAAACAAATTCATCCTTTTAATTCTCAAGACAATTCTCCTCTATTCATTAAGCTGATTCATACTTAATCATGCTTTCCAACATAACTATTAATTCACAAAATCCTTTAATCAATCAAGTACCACAACTAAGGGGGGTGTATTGTATATGGAATTAGTGGAAGTTTTAAAGAAATCTATGGAATTTAAAAGTCTGGGTGTATTCAATATAGACTTTTAACAGTCCATGAAAGTCTTGAGGTATTCAATTAGGATTTTTAAAGACTTCATGAATTCCACCAAAATCTAGGGGTATTCAATTAGGATTTTTAAAAATGAATAAAAGTACAGAGGTATTCAAAATATCATTCATACTTATGGAATTAGAAAATCATGGATAATCATGGA
>BDJD01001851.1:218439-277920 GCA_002564525.1 Rosa multiflora | reverse complement strand
TCATTAATTTGAATTTATATTATGGTTCAAAAAAAGGTTGAACAATTGAATTTCAATTGATTGATTATAGATCAAGACATTGATCAATATTGCTACAATATATGTTAATCGGCGAAAACAAAATTGATGAGAATAATTAACCATAAACATCAAGTGATCTATATTGTATATTTATGTTGTTGGGAGATTAGGAATAAGAACAAACTCGCTAGACAGACTAACAATCATTTATTTGAGTCAATTTCTATTAGAAGATACTGGAGCATTGAAGAGATAACAAGTTATTATTTTGTTTTGTGTTTGGGCTGCATTTGTTTTTTTTTATTTTTTTTTATTTTGTACATCCTAGGAAATCTGTAGAAGTCATTCATAATAAAGTATATAGATTTTCATGAATCAATAAAAGTCTGTTGCTAAAATCAATGGTTTTAAGAAATCCATAACAGTCTATCGACTTTTTAAAGAGTCTGTGGAGTTTTCAAAAAGTCTGTCATTTAAAAAAAGTCTGCACAAATCCAAATACAATACACCCCCCTAAATTTATATCACGCATACTCAATAAAACCATAACTTTGATTAGTACAAACAGTACGTACACAGTCAAATAGATTCCAAAATACACAGCCCCTTACCATTCTTCTTTTCCCCAGCCCGAGGCTATTTCCAGTTGCTGTAGTCCACCACTATCACCCCATTCAGACCTCTAGCAGAAAAACAATACGATCAATATCCAACACACTCAACCAATTTCACAATTCAGAGTAATCAGCCCTTACCTCAATCCATTTTCAATGGAAACTGACCCAACAGTTCTTCTTCTCCAAATCTTCAAACTCCCAGATTCGAAAGCTTAGGATTTCCAAAATCTCTCAAAGCATAGAATTCCTCAAACCTCATACAAGCCAATTTAGACACATAAATTAGAGCTCTTGGGTCTAAATCGAATTGGGAGCTTCAACCGTGAATAAGATGACGTAAATTACCTAATAGAGACGATCCAACGACCGTGAGCGGCAGAGCTACGGTGGTTGACGTGACAGCGGTGGCGCGTGAGGCACGTGCGGCGTCTCTGGTCAGAACCAGAGATCGAAACCATGGGGTTTTGGTGGTTGACATGGCTTTGATTCCGATTAGGGAGTTCGTTGAGCTTAATTCAAGCTGGAAACCAGAGATCGAAGGCATGCAGAGTTGAGGCCTTCAGCGATGCTCGAACGGCTTTGGCGGTGAAGAGGACTCTCTGGGTTTTGCTCCGCTTTGCTTGCTGAGTAGAATGATTGTGGTGGAAGGGTGAGGAAATCGCCAGAAATCAACGAAAGGGAAGGGGCAGTGGCGACGTAGCTTTCTGGGCATGCATGTGGTGGTTCGGAGCTTTCGATCGGTGGCGGAATGGCTGGGCTTTGATCGTATTTGGATGCTGGTTCGAAGGGTGGAGGCTATCTGGTGAGATGGTGGTCGGAGCTGGAGTCTCCAGTGGTGGCAGAGGGAAAAAGAAGAGAGAAAGCGGTCGTGGAGAGAGAGGAGAGGACGCAGCCAAGGGAGGAGAGAGGTTCTAGGGTTTTCACACTCAAGGTTTTCTATTTATGCCCATTTGCATGAAATATCCATTTTACCCTTGCGACGAATTAGGATACTTCTCTAGCTAATTGCTTTCGGTTTTGAGCTCGTAACTTTACTTTAATTTATTTTTCGTCGGAAACTTTCTAAATTAATTCTTGACCTCGTCCTAGGCCCAAAACTCAATTTCGATAAAACTAAAAATTCAAATCTTAACTACAACTCAATTCACCTTCCTTCCAAATTCGCTTCGACGATCCTTTGCTTCAATAAACTTTAGTAACCTTCGAGGCCCAAAATGAAGGACTCTAGCCCAAACTTAGGATTATAAGGCCCAAATCGAAGTCTCGACACCGAATTAATCTCCAAGGTCAATTTCTTCACTTAAATTACCTGGCGAAAAATCTTATTGGTGAAAAATTACCTTCTAAAAATTAAACAAAATTTTCGGGGGCTCACACTCCACCCCCCTTAAAATAAATTTCATCCTCAAAATTTTCCCAATACATGAATACGAGAGGTTACTTCTTTTCACCTCGGACTCGTGGGTGCGCAAGACATAGTTTCACTTTCCCTTGACACCTTTTGAACCTTTACCTTTCACATGGTTCATTTTACTTCACTTATGGGGACGACCTTATCAAACTCTCTAACCGTTTGTTTTTCACAAACTGCGATTTTACCTCAGTCTTATTCTATGTGTATATGCATACGTTTGATTTCATAGTCTCACCCAACTCCTTTAAGCTCAATGCCATAGACAAAGACATTATCATTCGAGCATTTCTGAATAGTTGAAAGAGCCTTAAAAGATTGGAGACTAACACTTAGTCAGCCATTAATCTCAATAACAACATATTGCTAAGTAGTGTAATCCACTTATCAACCTCGTTCCCATAACTAAATGACCAACACTTCAGGGTAAGAATTTCTCAAGCATTACTTGTAAACAATTAACGTGGAATGCCCCATCATGCATCATCTTACACAACATAAGGACATTCATAAAACTTTCACATTTTGTGTTTCCATTAGCTACATATCCCAATTCCGGAGCTATTTTCATCAATTCATTAAGTGTTCTGATTATACTTTCCATAGGATACACTCCTTCCATGAATCATGATTCTTTTCGATAAGTAACTCGCCGAATAGCAAGTCCGTTGCAACCATGCAATAATCACTTACTTTTCAAAATCACCGAAAACAAAATTGACGTCTTCACCAAATTTCTATTCAACGAGAGTAGAAAATCACTCGGGGATTTGAACCTTAAATATGAGTAGCAACCAAGGAAGGAAACCAAGCTTTCTCTGTATGTCTAACATAAATGACTTTAGTAGAACGTCACTAGGAATGACACGTCAACGATGTCATCGCTGACGTCAGCCTCGTAGTTATCAACGATCTTGGTTCTCAAACCTCATACACCCTTATTCGTAGCCCTAGCGGATACTGTTTACTTCTTGAACAAACAATTGTGACAGTTTGCCCAGATGACATCGAAACCAAGCACACAATTCGGTAGACAATGTCATATTGTTAAATCGCAACAACTAGGTATCTACTACGCGTCATGAGACACCAATCAATAGGTCTCTTGGCATTGACCGAACAAACCGTCCAATGCTCAAGGCAACAAGTTGCAATAATACTTTGCGATAAGGCTTAACGAAATTCAAGGTCACCAATCGAAGTTGACTCCTCGGAATTCGTAAAGTTCTTAGCATTTCTATTCACGGTCTCGACCTTGAACTATCATTTTCACCCCACGAACTCGTTTGATGTCAAAACTCAGAAATCAAGTCATAAGTGCTCGTTCAGTTTTTGGTCAAGCTAAAACAATTGAATAAGTTATCAGCACTTTATTTCCTTGTGTCCTCGCCCGAAAACAAGAAAAAGTAATTTATAAATATTCTCCTTTAAAGTAATCCTTTACTTTCGAAGTGGGTGTCTTGAGTAAATTTGAAGGTGAACTAACATTCTTCCAACCACCAGTTTTACATAAAAAGAATAACCAAAGAGAAAAGAAAACCACAACGAGTTTAACATTTCAAGTTTCGAAGAAGTTGGAAAGTAATTTTGAAGGAGTTCACGACTAAAATTTATAAGCAATTTCAACCAAATCAAGATCCCCAGATCCAATCTTGAGATACGGACTGACACTGTCGTAAAATTTCAAAAATTTAAAAGTAGTAGAGGTCGGATAAAACTACATTTCGAGTAGTTGCAGAAAAAAAAAATAGTAAAATTCTCAGAATTTCAGTTTTGCTTGAAAACAGACTAGGGAAATTTTCAACTTTCCTATTTTTCGAGCAAGATTTGTTGGCATGAACTTTTTGGTAGGTAAGGGAATAATTTTAAATGCATTTTACTGAAACAACCTTGAAGATAGTTTTGAGTTTGTTTTCAAAGTCTACGTTGTAGAACATCTGAAGAACCAAAATTGTTCGAGCTTTGTAAAACAAAACACTTTAGTAAGAAAAGCTCGATTGTTTAAGGTGTACGTAGTCTCTTGACTTATGAGGAAAACATTTTGAGTAATTGCAAGAGACAAAAATTAACTTTGGGAGTAAGAGGCAAGAATGTAAAACAGTTAATGTAAACTCCTGGTGTGGAAGAAATGTTACGAAATCCTTGTCTCAAAAGTGAACGCATGGGGTAAATGCGTAAATTGTCACCTAGATTCTCGAACTCGTACTCGTACTCGTCTTTTACCTTGTCATGCCTCGAATCCCGGTATATTGGATTCCTCCCAAGCAAAACCAAAAGATACATCGATCCAGGAGAGCTACTGTTGAGTTGTGATTTCTTCTTTCGATTTGAGTCTACAAAGGTTCGTACTTAAGTTCCTTATTATGGTGTACCTCTTCAAACAATTTCCATACTAAGGTATCGAGCTGAAGCTTTCGGCTCATCCACGCTAATCTCCGTCATCAAGAGGAAACTAACTCAAACTTTGATCCTTTAAGGTAACGAAACCTTTGGAACGGTTGTCCCAATAGTAGACTCATGAGCTCACCAATTGCGCATAAGTATTTGTGTTCAAACTTTTCTCGACTTTTCCCTTTTCTTGATTGTGAAGCCACAACATGTAATTCTACATGGCACATTGATTGCCTTTCTCCACATCCCTGTGGAAGGAGGCAATAATTCAATTTTTGCCTTGACATCACCACTTTAGCTTCATTCTAACCACGTAATCAAAGTTGTCTTTCAAGAGTGTTCTACCAACTTGTCCACTTTCCGAAATTCATAGCGTTATGGACTTCGAAGCCATCAAAGGTTCCTTGAAGTAAAGAAAACTAGCTGCTAAAGTTATAATCCTTTAAAGATCTTTTCTTGACCGCTCTTAGAAACTTTGCTGGTGATCCTACTAATACCAGTACAAGGGCGTGGCGTTGTAATCTCAAAGCATACTAACATTTCCAAGTACGTTGCTGGTACCGCAATCATTTATTTTCCCAACAATGTAATCTTGTCAACACAACAACACAACATTAAATTCTCCCAAAGCAACAAAGCTTCATATCGTTCCACCAATTAACTACAAAATTGGGGAGATGCCCACTCAAGCAATATTCAATTTCATGTTTGTCTTGCCATCATAAGTTTCCCTATCAGTCCACTACTTGGGAAACACTTGAGAGGTGTATACCTTACTCGAAAGTCGCACATTCTTTCTGTAGAGCATCGATGGGGAACCGCTATAGTCGGGCCATCGCTCGGAAAGAAGAAGAGGAATTTGAGCGAAGATATGAACACCACTGATCCAAATGACTACATAGGGTCATTATCTCACTTTTACTCAAATTTTCACCTTGATCCTCCCAACACTCTATATTTTTTTCAATACGTGTAACAATATATGTAGTATAATAACTTTAATCCATCAATAATATTTACTCTATAACACTAGCATGGGGGTACACCAATATTCCTTGCAACTTCATCTCTAACCTACTTCTCCGAGTATCAACTCACCTAACATAACCTCGTTAACTCCTTAATGCTCAATCCCCTAATAATTTACCAAACACTTTATCCAATATTCATACTTACTACCTTTGGAGCATTTGTGGTCGAGTGGCATCATGATGGCATTGACAATTTAAAACGTAGACCAAACTTTAAAGCACCACAAAAGACAAACTAAATAATTTTTCAAGGAATCGCAAAGGTATCTTTACTTTTCAAATCCAATGGCAATTCTTTGAACAACTCAAAAAATAGCCTCAATGAAAAATATTTGCAAGTGAAATTAGGTAAAAAGGAATCATCCTAAAAGAGTAAAGTAAAAGAAAATGGTCAAAAACATATTTTTAAATGCCCAAGAAAAACCGAGTGTTTTGCCCAACCAATTAAATTCGACACTTGAAAAATTTGAGAAGTGTTGCTAGTTTTTGCAAAAACAATTTCAAAAGTACTTCGCAACCAAGAGCTCTGATATCACTTTACTGTGGTGACCTGAGAGGGGGGTCCCACAGCTCAGCAACTCTGAGCCAATGAGGAATTGACATGTCACGAATGGCATCTCGATAGCTCATCAACCCGAAACCGCAAGGCCTTTTGAGTTTAGGTTGTTGGTTTACAAAACTCTTTCTTGGACAAGTCGTTCTAGTAACCAAACAACACATTTTCAAAAGTGGAATTTGAAATGGGCTAAGAGTTTTGGGCTTGCCATTGGAGACCAATTGGGAAAATAAAACAAATCACTAAGTAACTACAAGTATGGGAGACACGCCCCAGGGTTACGGGTCTCCAGGAATTTTTGTAAACGAGTAGGAAATAAATAAATAAATAAATAAGTAACCAAACAAGTCATTTTAAAACCTAACAAGGGACCAAAACCTTCTTTTAACAGAGTCAAAGAGAAGTGCGCCAAGCCGGACCATGTGCCTCTCATGTACGCTTCCCGACCACATGCTCGAAACCTGCACGCTATTGTAGGGGTGAGCTTTCGCCCTCGCATGCCCAGTAGGGGCCGACCCAACCATGCTAGGTTTGAAAAATAATATACTTGAAAATATTTACTACATAATATTATGCACGTTTATCAAAAAATACTTTAAGAAAAGAGGCAACCACAAACATTTGTTTTCTTTTATAAAATATATGTAGTATGCTTCACACAACTTGGAGCTCCAAGATACTTACCTGCCAGCTAAACTAAAACAAATAGGTGACCGACCTGGTTCTTCATCCTTCCAGAACCGCCCAACTACTTTGTAGTCCTTGTGGCTACAAGTAGCGAAAGTGTCCATTTCTTGGCTCTGAGTCTCTTATGACTGGTTCACTATCTGTACTCACATTTTCTCGACAAACATAGGAGCACAGCCCCCTCCGGAGGTTCACGGTTATCGACACCATGGGATTCCTAGAAATCTACACGTCTAGGTCCCATTCACTTTCAGGTCACAAGTACAAACATACGATGGGTACAGTATCTCAACATGCAAGCTTTGCCTCAGTTTTCACAATAAACAATTATCAGTTATGGAAACATGGATATCACGATGAATCGACTAATGAACAACCAAAAACGTACTTGCAGACAACATATTATTATACTAGAGCATTCCACATATAGAAAAGCCTCTAACAAGGAAGGGACAGCTCACCCTACTTGGATATGGAGTGCTCGTCCACAATTAGCTTCGTTTTTGACTTTCGATACTTCTTCCAATTTCATGTGCACACGCTCGAGTCCTTTATAATAAAATTAAACCAATAAGTAAATTGACATCATTAACTTAATCAATCAAGCACCTAAGGCATTCACTTAATTTACTTAAAGTCCATTGAATCAACCTTCAACATAAAAATCTACCATCCATTCCCAAATAATCCGAATGGTATTGCCTTTGAACCATTTGGGATATGGTGATTATACTTAGCACTTTGACTTCATTTCTTTAACCTTTTTACTTTAGAAAAACAAATCACAATTTCCATTCCCGAACAATTCACTTAACATAGTAAGCTCATTTGGGATATGGTGAACACACTTCTTCCCATATTAAAGTTTCGGTCAACCGGTTTGACCTCATTTTATTTAGCCTTTAAACCTTAAGCAATTAAATTGCAACCTCCTTTCCCGAATAATTTAATTCTATGATAAATTCGGGATATGATAGGTTTGGAATATTTCTATTCACGGACCTTAAATTGAACATCCCACATATTAATTCACTTATCAAAATCCGGTCCATTCTTATTTACCACTTTTCTCATGCCTTTGACCAAACCACCGATTCCATTCTTATTTTACATTTCTACGCCAATAACAAATTCATCCTTTTAATTCTCAAGACAATTCTCCTCTATTCAATAAGCCGATTCATACTTAATCATGCCAAGTTTCCAACATAACTGTTAATTCACAAAATCCTTTAATCAATCAAGTACCTCAACCAAATTTATATCACACATACTCAATAAAACCATAACTTTGATTAGTACAAACAGTACACAGTTAAACCGATTCCAAAATACATAGTCCCTTACAATTCTTCTTTTCCCCAACTCGAGGCTATTTCTAGTTGTTGCAGTCCACCACTATCACCTCATTCGGACCTCTAGCAAAAAAACAATACTATCAATATCCAACACACTCAACCAATTTCACAATTCAGAGTAATCGGGCCTTACCTCAATCCATTTTCAATGGAAACTGACCCAACAGTTCTTCTTCTCCAAATCTTCAAACTCCCAGATTCGAAAGCTCAGGATTTCCAAAATCTCTCAAAGCATAGAATTCCTCAAACCTCATACAAGCCAATTTAGACAGATAAATTAGAGCTCTTGGGTCTGAATCGAATTGGGGGCTTCAACCGTGAATAAGATGACGTAAATTACCTAACAGAGACGATCCAACGACCGTGAGCGGCGGAGCTACGGTGGTCGACGCGACAGTGGTGGCGCGTGAGGCACATGCGACATCTCTGGTCAGAACCAGAGATCGAAACCATGGGGTTTTGGTGGTTGACATGGCTCTAATTCCGATTAGGGAGGTCGTTGAGCTCAATCCGAGCTTGAAACAGGAGATCGAAGGTAGAGTTGAGGCCTCCGGCGATGCTCGAACGACGTCGGCGTCAAAGAGGACTCTCTGGGTTTTGCTCCGCTTTGCTTATTGAGTAGAATGATTATGGCGGAAGGGCGAGGAAATCGCCGGAAATCAACTAAACGGAAGGTGCAGTGGCGACGTTGCTTTCTGGGCATGCATGTGGTGATTCGGAGTTTTCGATCGGCGGTTGAATGGCTGGGCTTTGATCTTATTTGGATGCTGGTTCGAAGGGTGGAGGCTGTGTGGTGAGATGGTGGCTAGAGCTGGAGTCTCCGGTGGTGGCAGAGGGAAGGAGAAGAGAGAAAGAGGTCGTATAGAGAGAGGAGAGAGGTTCTAGGGTTTTCACACTCAAGGTTTTCTATTTATACCCATTTGCATGAAATGCCTATTTTACCCTTGCGACGAATTACGATACTTCTCTAGCTAATTGCTTTCGGTTTTGAGCTCGTAACTTTCTTTAATTCGTTTTTTGTCGGAAACTTCCTAAATTAATTCTTGACCTCGTCCTAGGCCCAAAACTCAATTTTGTTAAAACTAAAAATTCAAATCTTCACTACAACTTAATTCGCCTTCCTTCCAAATTCGCTTCGACGATCCTTTGCTTCAATAAACTTTAGTAACCTTCTAGGCCCAAATTGAAGGACTCTGGCCCAAACTTAGGATTATAAGGCCCAAATCGAAGTCTTGACACCAAATTAATCTCCAAGGTCAATTTCTTCACTTGAATTACCTGGCAAAAAATTACCTTCTAAAAATTAAACAAAATTTTCAGGGGCTCACATTAGAGGAGTCCATGTCCCATAATTATTGCTTTTTGCGATGAGAATTAAAAGAATACTAGAAGATTTCGGCAATGCATCAAAAAGGGAGAGTTTTGGAGAATATCTACTTCGTGTGAATTATGAAAAAGAAAATAAAGAGAATATATATTGATTCAGGTTTCTTGATTCATTACAAGTTGAATGAAGACCAAATTGAGTGAAGATACAAAGTTATTTTGGCAAAGAAGATATTCATGAAGATTCAAGATTGATCTATATTTCTCAAGGAATATTTTGATTGGTTGAATGACAACATGTAAGTAGATTTCAGCCTTGAAACCTAAGCTATGCCGTGCACTATATATAGGGAGGTTTGTGAAGATGTCATACACACCACAAAATTCAGAATCAAAACACACAAACTCGTCCCCTTCTCCTCTCAATATTTCGGTAGCTTCATCTTCTTCAAAGTTCAAAACCGTGAAGCATCTCCATATCTATTCAAGCATCCTTGCTGTGATCCTTATCCATTACACCACCTTTGATGCTTCTTACATTCTTGAAGGATTCAAAAGTGTAACCATGAATACCTTATTTTGTTTTCAGTTTTGCTCTGTAAAACAATTTCGGTTTCTAATCCTAAACAATTTTGATTCTTGATATTGTTTGATGATTTGCAATTTCATATTGGATGAAGTGTTGATTTTAGATATGTAGTTTTCGAATACTATGAAGCATGTTTTAGGTTTTCAAAGTGATAAATTACGATTTCTTATATGTTATGCATGTCTGTTAATTTCGTGCTTCAATCCCATCTTTTATGTGTTAATTGATCTTAGGATGGATACTTTGATTGATGAGCATATAATTGAATCCATATTAAGATGCTAGCGTTCTAGGTCTTAATAATTAAAGTGGAAAACCTATAATTCTTTAACGTAAATTAACAATGAGCTTGCATTCTTGATTAGCGTTCTAACTTGCATGTGTTCTTGACTTGAATTGATCAAACTTCCATTGTGTTTAATACATTGATTGTGTTCTTGTTAGTGATTAGCTACCACTAGTAATTGCATGCTTAATATGGTTAACTATGGTGGGTTCATCTAGTTAATTTAATTAAAGGAAGTAAAAAGGATTTTGTATGGGTTCATCTTTGTTCTTAATTGATTCCTTGCTATGACATATTTTGATTATTGATTGATGTTTTGAAACCTTGCCAACGTGTTAATGGTAGTTAACTCTATCTAATTTCATTCCATTCATCTTAATCTACTTGATTCTGTGTTTTGATGTGTCACATGTATATAATTAGTTCTTAAATTAGAATTAAAATCCAAAAATCCCTTTCATGTATTTTCGTAAATATGTATATATATATATATATATATATTGTTTAATTTGTCTAACGTTTTATTTTTCAGGAATTAATAAGGCCCTAATCATCAGTTGAGAACGATCTCTACTTATTCTTACTACATTGATAGAGTTTTAAATTGAGCACTATCTTTTGTGCAAATCAATTTTTGGCCTTGATACCTAAGCTATGCCGTGCACTATATATAGGGAGGTTTGTGAAGATGTCATACACACCACAAAATTCAGAATCAAAACACACAAACTCGTCCCCTTCTCCTCTCAATATTTAGGTAGCTTCATCTTCTTCAAAGTTCAAGACCGTGAAGCATCTCCATCTCTATTCAAGCATCCTTGCGGTGATCCTCATTCATTCCACCATCTTAAGCTTCTTGCAGTCTTGAAGGATTCAAAAGTATAACCATGAACACCTTATTTTGTTTTTGGTTTTGCTTTGTAAAACAATTTCGGTTTCTAATCCTAAACGATTTTGATTCTTGTTATTGTTTGTTGATTTGCGATTTCATGATTGGATGAAGTGTTGATTTTAGATATGTAGTTTTCGAAAACTATGAAGCATGTTTTAGGATTTATGTTTTCAAAGTGATAAATTGCGATTTCTTATATGTTATGCATGTTTGTTAATTTCATGCTTCAATCCCATCTTTTATGTGTTAATTGATCTTCGGATGCATACTTTGATTGATGAGCATGTAATTAATCCATATTAAGATGCTAGCATTCTAGATCTTAATAATTAAAGTGGAAAACCTATAATTCCTTAGGTAAATTAACAATGAGTTGCATGCTTGATTAGCGTTCTACCTTGTGTTCTTGACTTGAATTGATCAAACTTCCATTGTTCTTAATGCGTTGTTTGTGTTCTTGTTAGTGATTAGCTACCATTAGTAAATTCATGCTTAATAGGGTTAACTATGGTGCATTCATCTAGTTAATTTAATTTAGGGAAGTAAAAATGAATTTTTATGCGTTCATCTTTGCTCTTAATTGATTCTTTGCTATGACATATTTTGATTCGTGATTGATGCTTTGAAACCTTGCCAACATGTTAATAGTAGTTAACTCTATCTAATTTCGTTCCATTCATCTTAATCTACTTGATATCTGTGTTTTGATGTGTCACATGTATATAATTAGTTGTTAAATTTGAATTAAAATCCAAAAATCCCCTTCAATGTATTTTTGTAAATATGTATATATATTCTTTGTTTAATTTGTCTCACGTTTTATTTTTCAGGAATTAACAAGGCCCTAATCCCCGGTTGAGAACGATCCCTACTTATTCTTACTACATTAATAAGGTTTTAAATTGAGCACTAACTTTTGTGCAGGTCAGTCCTCGGACTCCTCTGAACCATAACCGTTGCAGCAGAGGTGGTAGAACTCTTCTACGGGATCGAGGTGATCCGATCTAAGCTTCGCGGCGGGAGGCAGTCTTGCAAAAGCCATCCACTATCTCTATATTTTCACAACTCAATTTGTCAACCCCTTCTCCATCTTGCACCCAATGGTATATTGACATAGCAATGTCGTTGTTTGCCAACAATTTAACACAAAAACGATCAGCTCAACATAGACAAGTCAATTAGAATGACGAAACGCTCATCAAACTGGAGTGGGTCAATATTGAGATAGTGGGTTCAGGGCATCAATATGTACTTGGGTTAAAAGGGAAAAAGTTTCTAGGTATTTTGTATTGATGGCTGAACGTTCACGCATATATAATTATGGGGTTATATATATCGATTTACATGTGTGTAAAATCAGGGGCGTGACACATTCCAACTCAGAAAATTAACCTCGCCCAATTCATTTCAAGAACCCTATTCAAATTAAAAGAAACCCATAGCTGAACCAATGTTGAACTAACATATTCAAAGTACAGTGTCTTAACCCACGCACCACACCGGAAACTCTTCTTAATCCAGACTTGACAGTCCGGAGCCCTCAGATGATCAAGTAGAGAACGGTTGCGCCCATGGCCCAATGCACTAAATTTTCGTTTAACCATGGTGCTGAAGAAATCGAAAGGGGATTTAGGGTTTTAGTGAAGAAATTGAAAGGAAAAGCAGAGACAAAAACGGGAGGGCATTTATGATTTCAATGAAGAAATTGAAAGGAAGAGTATAGAGAGAAACAGAGGAGGAGGAAGAAGAAAGAGAAGGTTGCAGAAGAGAGAGAAAGAAAAAGGGGGATAGACGGTTATAGATTTGAAACTTTGTATTCGATAAGGCTGGAAAAATGTAATGCGTTTCTTTGAAAAATAATTCAGCCTAACAAAGAATCCATGTTTTTTATGAGTAAAAGTGTCTCTGCGTTTCTTTTCGGTAGAATTACAAA
The DNA here is from genome assembly GCA_002564525.1 of Rosa multiflora. Taxonomy (NCBI): domain Eukaryota; kingdom Viridiplantae; phylum Streptophyta; class Magnoliopsida; order Rosales; family Rosaceae; genus Rosa; species Rosa multiflora. The sequence goes on along the minus strand of BDJD01001851.1, from coordinate 264,822 downwards.
AATGATCACTGAATTTTGACTTATTCGAAACTTTAGTCACTCATTTCTTAAAAATGGGAAATGCTTGAAATCCCAAAATTTCATACCAAATTTTGGATCCTGAATAATGTGGCAAATGACACATCATCACTTTTGATTTCATATTTTAAGAAAAATGATTAACATAAATTGCAATTAAAGTCAATACTCATAGAGTTCTAGCCATCTTTTAATTGTATTCCATCGCCACTCCTCTTTTTCTCCCTTAAAAATTCATCAACCATCTTACACTTACAACGATGAAAAAAAAAATCCCCCGAGCACGGATTAGTCTCTGAGCCTAAGAAACTTTTGATGACACCGTGTGATTGACAAAAAAAAAAAAAATCATAGTTGTTCTATGGATGTTTAGTTTCTTTTGATTATTTTATGATTATATCCATAGTCTAAGTTGCTCGCTAATGAAAAATGTATATTTTTTCATCAAACCCTAAAAGCCTAAACTTATCAAACATGCATGAACTGATGAATTTTTATGTTAATTAATTCATAAAAGAGATGTTGAGTTTTGCTTTACATTTTAAGAATTAATTTGACATGATTGTTCAATTCTTTTATTAAAACCAATTAAAGAATTTTTTCCTAAATGAGAATATAAAATAATGACTTTTTGCTTAAGATAAATTTGCTTAATTTATTAGTTAACGATTAGATCAACACAAACTAATGATGTGGCAAATGCCACATTGAGATTATAATTTGGTAAAATATTTCGGTGTATGTAGCACTACTCCTCAAAAATATTAATTTAATCGTTCAACTTATACACTGTATTTCACTTGAAAAATGCTTGAGATCCCAAAATTGTATACCAAATTTTGGATGCCAAATGATGTGGTAAATGACACATCATCACATTTGATTTCATATTTTCAATTTGTCCTCAAAGTAATTAATTACATTTAAGAAATATAATTAACATAAATTGCAATTAAAGTCAATACTCATCCACTTCTAGCAATCTCTTAATTGTATCACATCACCACTCTTCTTTTTCTCCTTTTGAAATTCATCAACCATCTCATAATTGTTCACTGGATGCTTAAGGCACGTTTACTTACTTAGAATGAGAATGAAAATGGTGGGAATGGTTTAGGGATAAAAGTTTTCCTACGTTTACTAACACATAAAGGACTCGGAATGGTTTTGGAGTAAAAGTATACTTGCGTTTACTAATACATAGAGGAATTGGAATAGGTGTAGGTCCCACCACCTTATCAAGAATCGATTCTTAAATACTCAGGAATTTGACTACGAAAGGGGAATATAAGTGATTCTCCATAATCAAGACCGATTCCTTTCTTCTCCCATTCCAGCTGTCTTCAATTCATGATTTTTTTCCATTCCAAGTAAGTAAACATGTTATTAGTTTCTTTTGATTCTTTTATGAATATATCCAAAGTTTAAGAGCATCTTTAGCAGACTCTCTATCTTGGTTCCTTAGCTATTTTGAAGAATATATTTAGCTTTTAATTAATTTTAGCAGCTCTAATAGACTCCTAAAAACATCTTTAGCAGACTCTTTATCTTGACTCCTTAACTATTTTAATGAGCATGTTTAGCTTTTTATCAATTTTAGCGGCTACACCAAACTCCTAAGTGGCTCTCTATTTTAACTTTTAGCTATCTCGCTCCTAAATATAGAGAGCGAGATGAGACTCTCTATTATTTCTATTAATTTAGAAAATTCATTTTAAGTCATCCTATATAATATATAAATACATTTAAACTATTTTTTCTTCATTCAACAAATAATATAAATTCAAATCTTGCTAAAATAGAGTTAACTGAGAGCATCTTTAGCAGACTCTTTATTTTGGAGAGCATGTTTAGTTTTTTATATATTTTAGCAGCTGCACCAAACTCCTAAGTGACTCTCCACTGTAACTTTTAGCTATCTCGCTCCTAAATATACAGAGCAAGATGAGGTTCTCTATAATTTAAAACATTCATTTTGAGTTATATTATGTAATTTATAAATATATTTAAACTATGTAATCTTCATTTTAAAAAATTATATAAATTCAAAACTAGCCAAAATAGAGAGCACTCATGCAGACGTATTTCCAAAGTAGCTAGCCAAAATGACTTTTTAGCTACATTGGCTAAATTTTGACTCAAAAATTGCTAGCATTGTTAAAAATACTATGCAGACATATTTCTAAAGTGACTAACTAAAATGACTTTTAAGCTATTTTGGCTAAACTTTAACTAAAAAATAGTTACTATTGCTAAAGATGCTCTAAGTGGCTGTCAATTTTAACTTTTAACTACCTGCTCCTAAATATAAAGAGGGAAACGGACTCCCTCAAAGTAGAGAAGATAGAGAGCCAAATTCAACCATTTGAACCAAACAAAGGCACCACCTTTTTTCAAACCCTGTTTCAATATACTCAAATACATTATCGATCAGGTAACTTTTCTCTTCAAAATATACAGGACAAAACCATCAAGCCAAGATTAATAAGTCTTTAACACGCTTAAACCATTACCATGTTAATTTCTCAGGTGTCGGCGGCGGGGCAATAATATTGTCGTATGTGTCGGCCACGGGAGTTCTCTCTTCTCTCCTCATCGTGGGATTACTCGTATCTGTTGGAGTATCACGAGTTGGCTTTCACGCACAAGGAGGTCAGTTGTGGAACATGAGTGGAATCCCGACAGCCTTGAGTTTCTACATTTTCTGCTTTGCGGGCCACTCGGTTCTACCTTCCATTTATATATCTATGAGACATCGACATCAGTTCATTAAGGAAATCTCGCTAGCATGCACTTGAACTCTAATCTTATGTCTTTCATAATAATTTGTTGTTTAATTTCATGGAATTTGATATATGCATATATTGCAAGTGTTGATGAGATAGCCAATCATGCCATTCTACATGCGGTGAGTTAGCTATTTATGTTTACACTAAACACCAAACACCATTTACTCAATGGTTTACAAGATTAATAATGGCTACAGTGGCTACTGTCTTACAACTCCAAGTACTAAAGCTATGAGTAGGCTTGATGTATATGGTCTCAAAATAGGGAAAGGAAAAGGCTAATAAGGTATTGTCAGCCAAAATTACTAGTCTAATAGCTCTCTGAATTAAACTCCTATTTTGGTAGTTCTGAGGCAGGAGACCCATAGCAGAAGCTATAGGGGTGACAATCGATGCATAGCGGGTAATCAATATTAATAATAATGTATAAATAGCAATTTTCGCACCGGCTTCTGAGGTGGGGTGGTTGAGGGTAATATGAGATTTCACTCCTCCTTCGTACATAAGATAGCCAATCACGTGCATGCAGCTTTCTTCTCACCACCATGACTTGCTTGGTTACAGCCATGATTGGCTATCTTATGAACGGAGGAGGAGTGAAATCTTACATTACCCTCAACCTCACCACCTCAGAAGCCGGTGCGAAAATCGCTATTTATACATTACTATTAACACTGATTACTCACTATGCACCGATTGTTACCCCCATAGCTTCTACTACCAAAATAGGAGTTTAATTCAGTGAGCAATTAGGTTAGTAATTTTGGCTAGCAATAACTTATTAGCCTTTTTCTTTCCCTATTTTGAGACCCTAATGGGCTTATTGGAATCCATTTTTGTTGTCTCAACATCCTTTTTACTGCCCTGCGCATGCTACATCAACCTTACTCATAGCTTTAGTACTTGGAGCTGCAAGATATTAGCCACTGTAGCAATTTGTTGATCTTGTAAACCATTGAGTACATGGTGTTTGGTGTAAACATAGATAGCTTACTCACCACATATATGTATAATGGCGTTTGGTGTTCTTGCCAGAGTTCTAGGCACATATACAGCCATTGTTTCTTGTTAACCATTGAGTAATGAAATGTAGTTTTAATTTAAGGGAGATGATGATATATATCACAATTTGGTGTTCTACCAGGTCAGGCATGAAACCAAGGGGGTGCTAGGATGTGCTGCAGCACCTTCCTTCTTTTTTTTTTAGAGAAAAAAAGATCTTTTATATATATATTGAGCGTACATCCCAGCACCTCCCATTTTTTTTAGAGCAAAAAATATCTTATATATATTGAACATACAGAAGTAAGTAAATGCATGAAGAGAGGGAAGATTAGAGAAAAGCATGACAAAAGCAACTATATATGAGTAAATACCTTCATATGACGAAAATCAATTACGATATAACTAGATATCATATATTATGATTAATACCGTCATTAGCTTTCCTTTTTCTTTACCCCAACAAAAATTAGAGATTTATTTTTCTTTAATGTTGGGGTAATTATATTGTTGCATATAATGTATATAAACTTTTTTTTTATCGGGATAAACTTTTCTTTATCCTATAAATATAATAATCTTTTACTCCTAATGGTGATTAGGATTTTTTTGGTATATATATATATATACATATATATACATCAGATTCAAAACATTAAGCAAGTCACTCTTGACCAAAAATGTTAAACCAAATCAAAAGGAGATGTCACCCCGTGACCTTCGATCATCAAACCTCCCCGGTCGCCAGATCAAAACATTCAAATCTCATTAAGGCAACTCACACCAAATCTTGACACTTTTCAAACAATTGAAATTCCCAATTCCTAACACAATGTCTCCCGAAAAGTCAAGCTTCAAAACAATAGAATGAAACCCATCATACATACTGTTTAAATCACCCATCAACCCATAAGAATATACATATTTCACCTAAATATATTTATATATATATATATATATATATATACACGTAGTCATTCACTCAGGAATGCTACTAATACCAACTATAGTTTGCAGTTAATTAAATAACTTTCAAAATGATAAAGGTAACTCCGTTCGTAAATGAACATTATATAGAATAAAGCAGCACAACCACAAAATCGTCCAACAACTACTAATTAAATTCCGAAAAATCCTAAGAAAATAATAATGATATTCAGGAGTATTATACTTTTTGAGCTGGCTAACTTGTTAAGACAAAGATGCTAAGTGAGTGATTAGGTTAAAAATGGACCGGTTAACTTTGCTCATCGATCACTATTGATTACAATTAGTTTTACTTAAGATAGTGAAAATAACACCTCTGACCTAGCATCATAGTTTATTGTTCCGGACTACTACGTGACACAATGTCATATGGTGGTCTATACTAATAAAATACCAACAAATATGCGGAGAAAATATAAGGCTCAATCATATTCTTTCGGATCAACACGTATACAATAGACCATACAATAATTTGTCCATTTTCCTTTTTTTTTTTTTTGGAATAGATTTTGTCCATGTTTTAAACAAGAAGACCAAATCATTTGAAATTCAAATAGTTTATTTTTATTTCAAACAAATATTTTCTTTTGACCGAAAATATTCAAATTCCTTAATTAAAACAAAATTCAATTATTGTTCCTTGAAAACATAAAGAGAAGAAAGTACTCCTCCAAAGTCTTCGAGAGTCACAAGCCGTATTTCCTAAATATCCCAATTGTCCATTATACCTTCCAGTCAGTCTAGCTTCTCAATAATCGATCTCCACTTGCATTCATTATGCCTGTATACTACAAACTCCAAATGTCGAAGATATTTTCGAAAAGCAATAATCCCTCCCCATCGCCCTCACCGTTTGTCTCCCTTACACCCACTGCTCGAATCTCCCCATGTCATACAAAACAGAACCTCTCCGATATCAACTAGAAAGAACATGGCTATTTTCATCATAGAAAATCCCATTCTTCTCGCCTTCTCAGGGTTCACCAAGTTGGTCAGCCTCTACATCATCAAGTTGTGGTTGTAGAAACTAGATTCATATTTCCGCTTATTGAGTTAAGTAGTGTAGGTCCAGGTGCTAAAAGTAGTGTAAGTCACCTCCCAAAATCTTCTTAACAACTACGTACTCTACTGCTTCCAACCTGTTATCTTTGAAAAAGATTGTTGAGCCGCACATGAACAACAGATTTTCATGCGAAGAGAGGAGAAAATAATGCAGCGGCGGTGCTGGAAATATGACATCAGATCTTGAACTAAGAGGAGGGACTGCAGTAATTGGAGAAAATGGACGTGTCCTCACTCTCCACTGCACCAAAAACGTTGCAGCAGATGTGGCAAAACTGTTCTACAAGATCGACGTAATCCTATCGAAGCTTCAGGAAAGTAGGCAACCTCGAGAAGCAGTCCACTATCTCTATATCTCCACAAGTCAATTTGCCAATGCCTTCTCTATCTTGTACCCGACAGCATATTAACATACCAATGTCACTGAACTACTGCTGGAACGAGGGATGCAAAGTAGGTACAATTTCAACCCAATCATGATACCAAAAACGCTTTTGAATCTAGAGTTGATGATCGGGACCACTTACATGAACAAGAAGCTTATGCCTACGCCTACGCCCACGGCCAGAAGACCTCTCAAATGCACTGAACATTCGCTTTACCATAGTACACTTATAAATTATAGAGGGGACCAGTTTTATCATAGTAGTGATAGGGTACTATGAAGCTGCATAACGAGTGCCTGCATTGAAAACGTACAAAGATCGATGCATCTCTATATCGAATGGAAAATTAAATTTCACACCAGTTTTTATTTTATTTTATATTTTTTCCCCTCTATAATTTATAAGTGTACTATAAAGCTGCATAACGAGTGCCTACATTGAAAACATACAAAGATGCATATCTATATCGAGTGGCAAATTAAATTTCACACCAGTACTTGAGTAGTCTACAAAGAAGTATATTCCATCATATTCATATTTCTCGAATGTACTGTACAGTACTCAACACTCAAATAGACAATCATGGTCGATGTTCAAAAAAGCATAAATAAAAAGCAAATGAGATTCAATGAAGCTCAAAGACTTGTGTAGTAGCCACATCAACAACTCGCGTGAAAAGTTGGTGTGCTAGGGAACCCTAGTGATATTGCCTCGTGAAACGATGTCAAGTAGATTTATTGTTGAGAATCTCTCATGATGTGGAAAGATTTAGGTGTAAATACTAATTGTTTCCCTTTACATTTTGTCGATCGTTGTAATTTATTTTTGTGATAATATTTAGGATCTAGATTATTCCATACCATAGAAGGTAGATTGATTTCTTATATATTTTGTAATATTCTGAATTGTAATCATCATCAATATACCAATTATCATTTTAACATGGTATCAGAGCAAAACGCTCTTGGACCTAAATTTCAAAATATTTCCAGCTAATGTTGGAATTTCTTTGAGAAGCTTTTAACTTCTCCTTTTGTTTATCATGGCTGCCGCTCATTCTGCCGTCCATAAACTTCAATTGCTCCCAATCTTACCGTTGAACAATGCCTAAAAATTATGGCACTGGTAAAGAGTAAGAGTGTTTTTCCATCTCAAGCAAATGGTACAGGTTTACCGCATTCCTTTTCTTTTCTTAATCATTAGATCATAGATAGCCGGGCAACAGACCATATTACATCTATTCCAAATTCTTTATCAAATCTTGTTCCTACACCTTCGTTTCCTCCTGTGAAATTACCTAACGGTGAACATGCTCCCATTCATTCAATTGGGGATTTTTCTTTTAATTCTAATATTCGTCTAAGTGACGTGCTTTGTGCTCCAAGTTTTAAGGTTAATCTTATCTCGGTAAGCAAGCTTACAAAATCTATTAAATGTTTCATCACTTTTTTTTCCTGACATGTGTCTTTTGCAGGACTTGGTTACGAAGAAGATAATTGGCTTGGGTAGGGAGCATAACGGTCTCTACCTCACTCCAAATTTAGCCACTAAACCTTGACCTATTTCTTCTGCCAATCATGCAGTTATTTCTTCCACTTTGTGGCTTCGACGTCTTGGTCATCCTTCTCCAAATCGCTTGCAGCTTAGATAAAGTATGTGATGTCTGTCCATTAGCCAAGCAAACACGTTTCTCATTCAATTTGAGTACTATTTCCACAACAAAACCATTTGCTCTCATTCATTGTGATATTTGGGGTCCTCACAAAATTGCATCTCAATCCGGCGCAAGGTATTTCTTGACAATTGTGGATGACTTTAGCAGATGTACCTGGTTGTATCTTATGCATGCCAAATTTGAAACTCAAAATTTTCTAAAATCTTTTCTTGCCTTTACTGAGACACAATTCAATCAAAAGGTACAACACATTCGTTCTGATAATGGAAGTGAGTTTTTATCTATGCGTACATTTTTCCAAGCTAATGGTATCATTCATCAGCACTCTTGCATTTACACACCCCAACAAAATGGAGTTGTGGAACGAAAACATTGCCATATAATCATGATTGCCCGTGCTTTACTTTTTCAAGCTAATCTTCCATTAGAGTTTTAGGCGGAATGTGTTCTCATAGCAATTTATCTTATCAACCGTCTGCCTACAACACTTTTGTCTAGTAAATCTCCATTTGAAAAAATATTTCAACGTGTTCCCCAATATTCTCATATTCGTGTTTTTGGTTGTCTTGCATATGCCACTAATGTTCACCCCAAACACAAATTTGATCCTCGTGCTCATAAATGCATATTTGTTGGATATCATTTCGGTCAAAAAGCATATAAACTTTATGATCTCACTACCAATAAGTTTTTCACTAGCAGGGATGTTTTTCATGAGGATATCTTTCCTTATAAGCAAGATTCTCCTAATCTTTCTCTGTAGCTAGCCTCATGATGCAGTGCTTCCTAATGTGATTCCTGAAAATGATATCCCTCAAGAACCCTTGTCTGCATCTAGAGTTTCTCCCATTGAACACACCCTTCCTCAAGTTGACAATTCTTTATCTCCAGATGTCTTGTCTGACCATCAGACTCATCCTAATGATCAAACACCTCCATCACCATCTTCCCATCATTCATCCCCTCTACTTGACAACTCTTCACCTTCATCACCATCTTTACCTCCTCCTTCTCCTCCAGTACCTAATGAGGATATTATACCTGCACTTCGCCGCTCAGAACGTGTTAGAAAACCAAATGTCAAACTACAAGATTATGTTTGTTCTCATGTTGTGTTGCCTACTCAGGAGGATTCATCGTCTTTGTGGCTATTTCCTAATAAAGGTACATGTTATCCAGTTTCTAATTACATTTTCTATCACCGTTTTTCTTCGTCTCACCATTCCTTTATTACCAATATTACTCGAAATGTGGAACCTAATAGTTTTACAGAGGCTATAAAAAATCCTCAATGGCAAGAAGCAATGACATATGAAATTCAAGCTTTGGAGGCTAACAACATCTGGAGCCTTACTCCTCTTCCTCCCTGCAAGGAACCCATTGGCTGCAAATGGGTGTACAAGATCAAGTATAGTTCAGATGGCACCATTGAACGTTACAAGGCCCGCCTTGTTGCCAAGGCTTACACCCAAGTTGAAGGGGTGGATTATTGTGAGACTTTTTCACCCACTGCCAAGCTTACCACATTTAGGTGTCTCCTCGCTATTGTTGCCTCCCGAAATTGGAGTCTTCATCAAATGGAGGTACAAAATGCATTCCTTCATGGTGACCTTCATAAAGAGGTTTATATGCTTCCTCCACCTGGATTCAGTCGATAGGGGGAGAATTTGGTATGTCGACTAAATAAGTCATTGTATGGTCTCAAACAAGAAAGCTTCCTGAAATTGGTTCTCCGAATTTTCCAATGCTATTCAAAAGGCTAGTTACAGGCAATCCAAGGCTGATTATTCATTATTTACACATGTGGTTGGTAATTTTTTCACTGTTGTGCTCATTTATGTTGACGATATTGTGCTCACTGGAAATGATCCCAAAGCCATTGAATTATTAAAGGCATTTCTTCATAAGGAATTTCGCGTAAAGGATCTTGGCAATCTTAAATATTTCTTGGGCATTGAAGTCTCACGGTCCAAGAAAGGAATTTTCGTTTCTCAACGAAAATATGCATTAGATATTCTACTTGATGTAGGACTTACAGGAGCACGTCCATGTCATTTTCCTAAGGAACAGAATTTAAAGCTTACACCTACAAATGGGGAAATTCTTAAAGATCCCACACGTTATCGGAGATTGATTGGGAAACTCTTTTATCTCACTGTGATAAGACCGGATATTATGTATTCTGTTCGGATTCTTAGCCAATTCATGAATCAGCCAAGGAAACCTCATATGGAAGTTGCCATGAGAGTATTGCATTTTATTAAGGGAAATCCGAATAAAGACATTTTCTTTCCATCAGAAAATGATTTGGCTTTAAAAGCTTATTGTGACTCAGATTGGGCAAGTTGTCCAACAACAAGAAAGTCAACAACTAGATATTCTGTTTTCCTTGGTAATTCATTGATTTCTTGGAAATCTAAGAAGCAAGGTAATGTGGCGTGTTCATCAGTAGAAGCTGAGTACGGTGCTATGGCTATGACTTGTCGAGAATTAACTTGGTTGAGGTACATTTTACAAGATTTGTAGATTATTCATGATAAACCTGATTCTTTGTATTGTGACAACCAAGCTGCATTACATATTGTCGCCAACCCAGTTTTTCATGAAAGAACAAAACATATAGAGATTGATTGACATGTGGTTTGAGAGAAGCTACAAGCCGGATTGATTTCTTCTAGATATGTTCCTTTTTCTCTACAAATTGCAAACCTTTTCACAAAGGCATTGGGAAGAGATAGTTTTGAATCTTTAGTTTCCAAGTTGGAGAGTGAATGATTGGGAAGAGATAGTTTTGAATCTTTAGTTTCCAAGTTGGGACTTCATGACATTCACTCTCCAACTCGAGGGGGAGTGTTGAGAATCTCTCATGATATGGAAAGATTTAGGTGTAAATGCTAATTGTTTCCCTCACATTTTGTCAATCGTTGTAATTTATTTTTGTGATAATATTTAGGATCTAGATTAGTCCATACCATAGAAGGTAGATTGATTCCTATATATCTTGTAATATTATGAATTGTAATCATCATCAATATACCAATTATCATTTTTACATTTATTTTGTATATCACTTTCCCGTTCGGATTTAGAATCTTCCTTTCTCTCCACAACCTGCTGAATGCCTTCTTGGTACCCCTGGATAAAACTTTTAAGAGCATCTCTATATGCAGAAGCTCTTGTCATGTAGATCCATTGCAGAGCAGGCTTTAATGTCTCCATCCCTCCTCTAGCAGCCACAACTGTTGATTATAATTCCAAATAAACATCAAAACACAGTCAGATTTCAAACCATTCAACTAAACAAAGTTCAAAGATTACATACAAACAACTGACAAATCTTTTGTTGAGGGAGAGGGGGAGTAAACATGTAGAACCATATACATATACTTTGTTAACAATAGCTGAAATCCGAAAAGCCAACAAGTTTTTATGACAAAAGAGTAGTTTGCAACAGATGATTTCTAATATGGATACAGGCAATAGACATATTAAAGCAAAGTCCATATACAGAACGTTCCAGCCAGATAGAACTGGACTACAACATAAGCACCTTTCCTTTATATCTTCAATCTTGCCATATCTATTGCCCATACTAGTTTAATTCATCCTCCATTTTCTATCTCTCGTTCAATCAGGGTGAGGCAAACATAAACAGAAATGATTTGAAGTTGCTTGGATATACAATCCACTCTGACTGCTCAAAATATCAAAAGTACATTTCTAATCCATTGTGCTCGAGTATTTGGAAGCAGAATTGGCACGAGTAAATATCTGATAGGCTAGATTGATGAAAAAGTAGGACTAAATGACGATTATTGTGCTAACTTGAGTCAATACATTCCGCAACAATCATTTGACTCAAATCAATAACAAAAAAGGCAAATGAGATATCTTCGGCATCAGTAGTCGTATGAAGGCAGGCATGATATAAACAAGTTGATGAGAGAAAAATAAAACGAGGAAACTAATGTAGGTTTTTACAGATTAGGTAATATCTGAAGCTTTTAATCGTCGTCAACTATAATCTTATGACGTTGTTTGATATAGCACCATATGTGGAGATTCCAAGGTCCTCTAATGTTGAGGGTTCTTTGTCTTTAGTTGTGCTAGCTCTTTGATCCACTAGGTTCATTCTCACTATCTTCATCTTTCTTCTAATCATTAGGCCGCAGTTCAGGACCGATATCCCGCACCCAGCTGGCAGCATAAAGCCTAGAAGCCTCCTTCAACACCTGAAGGCCGATCCAAGAAGATACACACACACACACACAGTGGTGTTCACCTGGTCAGTTGCTGACAAAAGAATTTATGCTCAATAACCCTTAGATTTACATCAAATGGTGGAAAACAAAACACCTCAACTTAATATATATATATATATATATATATATATATATATATATATAACCATTCTCAGGTGCGGACGTCCGTACCTAAGCACAAGGTACATATTTCCATTTTTTCCCCTCTTTCCGATCACACATTTAGATCTTAACCGTTCAGTTTTTAGGTCCTAATGTATAGATCATCTCTGCAAAATTTCAGCCAAATTGGTGATCGTTAAGGCATTCAAAACTGCAATTTACAACAATGAATATGAACGGTTCTGAATCTGTCGAACCGGAACCATTCGTATTCGTTGTTGTAAATTGCAGTTTTGAATGCCTTAACGATCACCAATTTGGCTGAAATTTTGCATAGATGATCTATACATTAGGACCTAAAAACAGAACGGTTAAAATCTAAATGTGTGATCGGAAAGGGGGGAAAAATGGAAATCCGTACCTAATCCTTAGGTACCAACGTCTGCAACCAAGCACGCCTGTATATATATATAACCACATGCATTTCAGCTCAACACTCAACAACACCATGCATACAAAAGTATACTAAGACTACATTCCAAAATTAAAACAATCCACTTTCCAAGGTACACACCACCCTCACCTTCATTTGTGAGTGACTGATAATTCAACCTGATTCACATCCTCCACACTGAAACCCTAGACTGCCCGGTCTTCTCTTCCCGCAGTTTATTTGGATTCTCAGAGATAAAGGGAGGAGCAGCAGAGCGAACCGCTTAACCAAAACTAATAAGACAAGCCAATAAGATACGCCTACGTGTCCTGTGGCTAAACATAGAAAATAATTATAGGGACATATTAAATTATGGTCTTTCTAAATGTACCCAGCAAATTTCTATGTAAACCCAGCAAGTTTTTTACGCTAAAAAAAAAATAGAATTTATAATTGTACTCAGCAACTTTTCCAACAATACCCTTAGCAAATCTCACATAGAGCAAAACTTGGATTATCTCCGCATCAATTCTCATAGAGGTTGGGCTCTAATCGGTGGAAGTCGAAACGATGCCCGAACGAGAAAAGAAGGGTCTTGGAGGGAGTGGTGGAGCCTGGGGCTTTATCGACCTCGAGGGACTCAACCCTAGCTTGAATATCAAACACGAGTTTATACCCCCATAACCCATAACCAAGCTCTTTGCTCAAGGATAATACCAAGAACAAAAATTGTTCTTCGCTATATCCTGCACCCAATACCATACTCTAACAGAAATACCCATCCTTGATTCCACTCCTGCACACCACTTACTGCTTTGGTGTTAGCCAACTGAGCCCGAGCCTCTGAAAGTCCTCTTCGAACTGCATCTCCTTGGTACAACGGTGGACTTCTTCTACTCGAGTCAGACTAGGTGAAAGGGAGGAGAAGAAAAGAAAACTTGCTGTGAATCAAGAGAGAGTCAGACCGGGTGGAAGGGAGGAGTCTCGAAAGAAAATTGTTCCAATTGCTTGTTGCAGCTGCACTTTTCCACCTTGTCTCCCATTACTTTTCCTTCCCTTTCTTCTCTCATCCACCGTTTCCTTGTATCCCTTTATTTCTTCCCTTTCCCTTTCTTTTCAGCTTTTCTATCTTTTTATCTTTGTTTTCTACGCCTAAACCCACAATCAACATAAAAAATTGATGAGAAGATAATTCAAGTTTTGCTGGGTGTGAGATTTGCTGGGTATGACTTTGGCTGGGTATAAGAATGAGCAAACAGGGGATTCTCCCGCCCCCGCGCCCCCCACCCCGGCCTCGCCTCAAGTTTCCCCCGCGCCCCCGTTCCCCATCTGGGGATATTTTCAAATGGGGGATTCCCCACCCAGCCCCCGCCCCCGCATTTGCCATTTTCTCTATATGAACTTTTTTTGTTTTCTATTTTGAAATTTTTTATTTTCTGTCTTTTTAAAATTTTTTTTCCTTTCTTTTTTTGACAAAAAATAATTCACAAATCACAATTATACGACAATCCAACGGTAGGATCCTCACAGATCACCTAGAGGATCATCGTTACCGATTTATACGATGATCCAATGGTCGGATCCTCACAGATCGCTCTTAGGTTCATCATCTCAAAATTATACGAAGATCCAACGGTCAGATCCTCCTGGATCACATAGAGGATCATCTTTACAGATTTATACGATGATCCATCGGTAAGATCCTAACGGATCGCCCTTAGGTTCATCCTTTCAAAATTATGTGAAGATCCAACGGTTGGATCGTCCCGGATCGCCCTTAGAATCATCTTCACAAAATTATATGACGATCTAACAGTCGGATCCTCCCAGATCACCTTTTGAATCAGCTTTTCACAATTATACGAAGATCCAACGGTTAGATCCTCACGGATCGCCCTTAGAATCATCCTCGCAAAATTATGTGAACATCCAACGGTTGGATCGTCCCAGATCGCCTTTAGAATCATCATCACAAAATTATACGACGATCAAACTGTCGAATCCTCACGAATCTTCTTTTGAATCGTCTTTTCACAATTATACGAAGATCCAACTGTCGGATCCTCATGAGGAATAAGAAAAATTATAAAAATGCCCAGGTTGAAAAAAAAAAAAGGGGAACCCCGCGCCCCCCCCCCTTCGCACCCCAGCGGGGGAAATAAGTGCCCTCACCCCCGCCCCCGCTTGACAAATGCGGGGAAAACCCGCGAGTACCCCGCCCCCCACCCCCATTTGCTCATTCTTAGCTGGGTATGAGTTTTGCTAAGGGTATTGTTGGAAAAGTTGCTGAGTATAATTATAAATTCTATTTTTTTATTTAGTGTAAAAAACTTGCTGGGTCTACATAGAAATTTGCTGAGTACATTTAGAAAGACCCATTAAATTAATATGTCTTAATTTATTATGGCCAAACAAGCGTGGTGATAATAAATTTTACTAAGTCTTGCCTAAAATTAGCATTACCCACAGAAGAAGAGGCTGAAAATTACTGAACCCGGATCCGAATACCTTCCAGACCCGGATCCCTATGTGGTGAAATGGTCTCTTCAGAGATAGAGACAGTCTCTGCTTCTGCTTACGGCGATTGATTTTCAGAAACTCTTAGGAAGTTGTTCGAAGAAGAAGACGGTGCCTCTCTCTCTCCCAGCCTGATGTCCATGGCTACTACGCACTCCATTGGGCTGATCTCGCCCACTACATAATTCAGGTATATATATTGCCGCTTCTACGATTTCCTCTGTGTGGAAAATGATGAATGAATAGCTTGTTTGTTGTTGATGATGAAGCATATATTTCTGTGTAACTATACTTCTATTCTGTGTTTGGCTTTTTGACTGCTCAAGCTCTACTGTTTGTTGTTTATATTGTTAAAGCATGGCGGGGACTGATCGAGAATATAGGGCAGACAGCATTGCATTCATGTGCTCTTGCAGACTGGAGCTAGGGTTGAGGCTGCTGATGTCAATGGGTACCGGCTAATAGTCTCATTCATTCATTAATTAATTAATTTTGTTTCTCCTTTCAGTTGGTAAATTCTTCTTGGTTAATTTTTTATTGTCATACATTGCTGCTTACTGGTTTTCCTTTCTTTGCTCTAACAAACACTACAAAAAGGATAATCACCTTGGTCCATGAGCATTTTGTTCAAAACTATTTCTAAATGGAAAATAACTTTACCCCTACTATTCCCCGTGGCCCATACTGTCCTGTCATTAGTTCTGTTAAGACTTCCCGTAGAAAAGCGTGTACTAAGCCAGAGAACATGAAGAGCTACGATGGTCAAAGAAGAAGAACCGAATACGAAAATCAAACCCATTAGTGAAAGAGAGGAAAAGTTTTACTCTGAGGTAAAAATTTAATTTCTAAAGAGACTCAAAGGAGTTTTCTTACATAAAAATGGACACAATCGGAAGCTAACTTACCTGATAGGGTACCGCTGTTAAAATTTGGGTTAATTTTTTCTTCTATTTTACTTATAAGTTTGGCTTATGCTCATGCTAAAAGTTTAGAATCATTTGCTGCTTTTTATTATGTTATGATGTGAACTAATAGCAGAAATGATTGATGAAGTCTAAAATCAGCTAAGATCAGTTTCATGTAATCCCTTATGTAAGAGTTATAAGTTCTTTGGAGGCAAGAAAAAGGGGAATTGTGCTGGAAGAGAGCTGTGTTCTCAATCTTTTGGATGGTGTGTGAAGGAGTAGGAGAATTTTCGAGGGACTTGGGGATGAGGAATAGATCACTTGTGGTATAGAGTTGGTTTTGTATTCTGTTTTCTTGGTGGGCTTGCTTCTTCTTGAACATGTGTTTAGCACCCTGATAAATTTAATGTTAAGCATAACAGAAATAGTGACAGCAGAGTTTAGAAGAAAGATGAAATCATATTTAGGAGGCAAACGGGAGTCAATATAACTTATGGAGTTACGGTCCTATGTGGGATAAGGGTCAAGAATTTCCGTATATAAAAATGTTACCTGCAGTTAGCTAAAGCGAACGGAAAATGGGAGTCAATGTAACTTGTGGTCCTATGATCTACTAATGAAAACCTAAAGATTGAAAGGTCGAGATGCCAAAATGTGGTCGAAAAGTGGGTCCCACAAGGGATCCCTTAAAATGGCCAAAAAAAAGGATCCCTTAGTGGAAGGGCCCTATTTGTACATACGTACTTAAAGTTTACTGGTTGATATTCAATTAGTTGAAGAATTAAAGCTTCATTACATGTTTATTTACTGCAGGCAGTTCACGTTACTGCTCAGTATGGGCAAACATCTTTCTTGAACCACATCGTTGCAAAGTATCATGCTGATTTTGACGGACCTGACAATGAGGGTAGGAGTCCTCTTCATTGGTATGAAGCTATTAACGGTGGCATATTGACATAGTTTGCATTTAAATAGATATATTGTGGACATGGGTTTTTTTAGTCTTTGATTCTCAGTGTACACTTGTACTCTAATCAGTAAACTTATTTATTTGTTGGTAGTTTTCTGTACAAGGACGCAATCACTGAATACATTCTTGTAGTTGTTATCGTATAGAAAATGATTGAATTACTTATATATGTTGTATAATGAAGTAATTTTCTCCATCTCTTTTTTATAAAATGTGCTTAGATTGTTTTATTGGAAAGTTAGTTATTCGTTGTTATAACAGTGGAATATTGACATATCAGGGCTGCATATAAGGGATTTGAGAATACAGTTAGGTTGCTTCTGTTTAGAGATGCAAGCCAAGGGAGGCAAGATAAAGAAGATATACCAAATGCGCATTTTGGTTTCTACGTAAATATGCTGTAATATTACATGTACATTATCAAAATGTTTATAAAATTTGCAGTACTCTTTGTTGCTTGTTGGCTTTTTGTTGCATCAATTGGACAGGTTGTATCAACCAAAAAAAAAGAAAAAGAAAAATGTTCTTGCTTTCACTTCTGTTTTCCTGATTATATGAGATTTTGTTTCCTACAGAAAAAGAAAAAAGAAAAAGAATTGCAATAGGTTTCACTAGCTGGCTCATGTACAATAGTTTAACTGAATTTCTACTAAAGGAAAGCGGTTAATCATGTTTGTTAAGCGGTAGTCTGAAATACGTAATACAAGACTATGGGATGGTGCAGCTTCTAGCTAATCTAGTAAAAACAAGAAACGTTATGCTGGGTTGGACACTCCAGCTCCTTGTGTGGCTCTACTGAGTGAAAAACACAAATCTTTTGGTGCGAGAAAAAAGGGTGTGGTGGTGGGTAGATTTTCTATGATGGCTGTCAATTGGTTATTTTGCTGGAAAGCGAGATGAGTTTTCAGGATGTGATGGCGTAGGACTTGGATAATCTGAGTGAGAGGGTTGAATTTTGTATTTTGATATAAGCTTTAGTTTCTTTGGAGTTTCTAGAGTGTTCCTTTTTGATATTTGTTCAAATTTGATGTTGTTTAGTTGCTTAGATTTCTGAGTTGTTTGTTTTGGCTGGCTCGTTTAATTATAGATTCCAATTTTAGTGGCTTTCTTATCCTCTGTGCTGTAACTTCTTTCTCTTTCTTAATGAATTTCTTTTTCCTATATAAGTATATAACAATAAGCTAGCCTGGTAAATAGTATTTCATTATAGACATTTGGAATCATATCACACCTTCCCCTATGATCGTTGTGGCTATAACTAAGATTTGGGATGACTTGAATCAAGTTGGAGCTCAACCTAAATTTTGTCCCTACATATTCGGGTTTAAATTTTTGCTGTCTGAATCTGGACAGAGATGTGCTCAGAGCCTCAGACACACTTGCTTCAAACTATTTGCTTTTGGATTGTGTTGGCTGGTTTTAAACAGTTTGGTCACAAGTCAAATTTGTATATCCATTTCAACTCCTAGTTGACCATTGCTTTTACAGGAGCCCTCGCCATTGCTTTTAACCATTCATCAGTTAAATAATTTCTTTGATATGCCAAAAAAAGTTAGATCATATCTCTACTTTGAGGTTGTTTCCTAGTTTTAGTCCTTGTTTTCTGATGAGTTGTGTAACCTATGCTATTAGGTTGTACCCCTTTGCACTGGGCTGCTTTAAAAGGAAACGTGGAGGCTTGCACTGTGCTTGTTTATGCAGGCACAAAGCAGGAATTAATGGTGAAAGACAATGCTGGTTTCACACCTGTTCAGATTGCATCTGATAAAGGTCATCAGCGTGTCGCTCTTTTCCTTGTACGCAATTCTGTATTGATATTGCCCCAGTAGATTTCTCATAACCAAATCTTAACAAGACTTGAAAAGCAGATATCAGTATATGAGGTTTTTCCCGTCTGTAGTATGTGGTTTTATTTTGGAAAAGACAGTTTGATATATCAAATTATCTTTTTGCGAAGGTTGCATAGACTAAAAGCTAATTGGTTCTCACTTTTCCATCCGGTTATGAGTTGCATTATCTTTTCTTTGATGAGATCTTTCAGTTTGGTGTATTTTTCATAAGCTTAAGGAAGTGTGAACTTTCATCTACTTTTGGCCGCACATGCCTGCCCAAATGTTGATTTCCATTCACGATTTATATGTAGAGTTATAACAACAGTAATTATTTTGTAATTCCACCTTCTCTTCCTCTTGAGAAAATACAATTCTAATGATGGGTAGTTTTCTGCTGTGGAGTAGGAATACAAAATTTATAGATATTTCACTTGCAGCTTTTATCTTTGAAAGGGAAATTGTATTTTACGACAGTTAGTTGACAATTAATTCATAGGAATATTCCTGAAGTACTTTAAATCATAGAAGAGCTTTGAGTGAAGCAAACTAATTTCATTGAAACATAGAAGTTGAGATAATGACTGGGGGATAGTGGTTGTAATTGTTGGTAATATCCTAATCTTAGTAAATGTTGTAGGTTTATTTTTGTACAAATGGAAAATTGAGTAATTAGCCATTAATTTAGAAGAAGGTGGATGGATATAGAAGTGTGTCCGGAGTATTTTGCTGATGAAAAAAAAAAAAATCAGCCTTGCACAATTAGGCGGCTACTTGCAATTGGAGCACAGTAGACTTGCTATGTATGCAAGACCTCTGTATTCTCTTTTTGATAGTAAAAAAGCTTTTTCAAAGTTAAAGATTAAGATACAGGGGACAATGCATCTACTGAAATCTCCAATAGATCTTAGAATAGAACAAATATCAAATTTGCTACAAGGAAACAGAAATACTAGTAAGCTAAATCACAGCAGCATCAGATCATTAAAAATGGGCTCAAAAGTCAAAACAGCCATCTCTAAAACAGCTGAAGTTGATCTGGTGTTGGTATATTTGAAATAGTGTTGCTGTGAAGGGTTTGATGGATTTCCAGCATTTCAGTTGTAAACGTTTAAGTTGGCCTGAGGATTTTTCAAAATAGTTGAATATAAGTTACCTTCACGTTTAAGTTGGCCTCGCTTCTTTGTTATTTTTTATTTTTCGGCTTTTGTGGTCCGTACGGAGAGTTGCTATTTTGAGTGGCTGGACTATTTGGATTTTAAACAGTGAAGGTAATTGATTATGTATTTTGTATAAGTGACTTGTCGTCTTTTCTTTCCTCACCTTTTTCTTTTACTCTATGGTTCCTCATGTTTTCAGCTGTATCCAGGGTAATTTCGTCATATATACTTACCTGTATTTTGCTTATGCTCCTTTGGCTAAATACTTCTGAAAACTTTTTGCAGTCCAGCCAGCAGCGGGCTCAAGGAAACCACTGGTTAAAGAGAATTTGTGGTGGGAAGATTGCACATTTTGGTTTTGCTCGTATCTTTTTCTGCACAATAATGATTCAAACTGTTCTCTTTATGAACTCAGTTATCGCAGGTATCAAAGATTTTCTGAATTTTCTTTAGATTCTTTGCTGATAGATTTATGTTCAGTCGTGGGTCGTCACTGACTTCATGCCACTTATGTTAGCTCCTAATCTGACAAAGGTTACTGCTGCTATTGGTTTCTGGGGATGGGCAGCTACTTCTTTTGCAGTGGGTTCGCTCATTATGTTCTACAGGTGCAGTAGGTAATTTTTTTATATCCTTCTATTCAATACATTGCATTTTAAAGACACAGTTGAATGGCTATGGTCATATTTCTTTTTAACTTGTTCAAGGGAAAATCTTTACTGTCCATGGTTTAGTTGAATTTCAATTTGATCCCTGTGTTATCAGTTTGATTTTTGTGGTCACTTTATTTTCGCGTTCTTTATAGTGGTCAGTGGTGCTTTATTCTGTCGAATTGCCATTGAAAGTCGCACGTGAGCTGGACATACTGGGCTCTACTAAAGTTGCACAAGTCTCTGGGTTGGAGGAAAGATGAAAGAGCCCGTACATGTGCGATATACATGTGATTTTGAATGACAATTTGATGAAATTTGGCACCAATAACAAAGGTTGAATACTCTTGAAACAGAGTGACGATGAAACCAAATTGGTAAAACAGGGACCAAATTTGAAAGTCGAAAATTTACACGTCTGCTGACATACATGAACAAATGATTTGGAGAAAATAAATATATTTTGTTTCTCTTGTGCGTGTGTTTTTTTTTTTTTACAATATATATATATGGAAGTCCAATTTGGTTACTAATTTTGTAATAATTATGCCAAATTATTTTGTATGGAGAACAACGAGTTGCAGTTGCTCAATTGTTGATGCGTGTGAACTATACTTAAATACTTGATGCCTGATGTTTTTGAGTAGCTTGTCCTGTGAAAACTTGCTTGGTTCTAGTTAACTGACGCCACATCTCATTGTAGTCAGACAAAGAGTATTATTCTCAAAGGCTGAAGGCCAAAGGTTTGGGAGGTTATTCCCTCTGGACTTAACCCCACAACTATTCTTTTTTGGGATGTCACATCTCTAGTATACTGTGCAGATAGGGTCCCCAGGCTGGCAAAGTTGTACTTTAGGGAATAAGTATAGATGTGCTCATATATTAGTACAAAATGCTTCCTTTCTGGTTTGTTACTATAATATCTTTAAATCCTCTTCTTCTTCCTCTTCTTTTTTTGATTTTTTATTATCTACCATAATGTCCTGCAGTCAAGATCCTGGCTACATCAAAAGAGTTATGCTTCTGTTCTCTGTACTGGCATTTAGAAAAGAAAGTACATTATAACTGTTAGGAGTTTTCAACAGCAGGAGTTTCCCCGCCCATGTGGGCATACAGTATAAACTTAAAAAGAGTATGATGATGATTTGTTTTTACATGATCTGATGATATGCCCTATGTTTTGTTCATCTTCAACCAGAGAAAGCCTGAGGAAAGTTATTTACCCAAATTATATGAGTTGAATTGAGGGGTCTGTGTTTTTGGTGATGTGAAAGATCCTTTTATTCCATTCTTCCTAAAACACAGACGTCAAGATACAACTCACATAACTTTAACCTCCCCCTACTAAAAAATCAAGGCTCTCTCGGACCAAAGAACATGATATGGAACTGTCCAAGACAAGTCAGTTGCAGTAGGGCAGTAACAAACCCATGTATAGTGCAATAAAAAATAGATGATGAAATAACTCCTGATTCAGATTTTAAAAGCTTCATATGTGAGGTGCATCTATTTACCAGCTAAAAAGATCTATACTTATAGGCTTCATCAGTGTTGTAAAATGTTGTTGCAAACGGTGTTTTGTCGACTGATTCTGTTTAACTCAGCTCACTGATGGCACACTGACAATTTCAGGATCCTCTGTTAAATATTGATTTGAACAATTCATCTGTATGGATGGGAAATTGGTCTCAACTTTGTCCTACTTGCAAGGTGAACTTAATGTCCTATTTCTTTGTAAGATGATACTAAAGATAACAAAATTACTGGATATTATTGTGATGTTGTGGTAAACTGATATCTTGTACTCTCAAATGCTTGTGTTTCAGATAATCAGACCTGTTCGCTCCAAACACTGTCCCACATGTAATCGATGTGTAGAACAGTTTGACCATCATTGCCCCTGGATATCTAATTGTGTTGGCAAGGTAAGTTTATTTACTTGAGCAATACTTGTGCTCAGACGAATATGTGTTAGTCCAATCTTCAAGGAAAATAATAGCAGATCCCATACTTTAATTTGAGGATTGATGCTTTTGGGGTAGAGTGGAGTTTGGACACATTTGTAGTCTCAAGTAATTGGGTGGAAGTCAAGAAGGGCTTGAATGCAAGATGGAGTGGTCTTGCAGACCATTCTTCATTTATGAATTCCAGTGAGGAAAAAATGGGGACCTTGGTGATCTTAGATGTGTGAAGTGGTCATTGTCATGTGTGGAATGTGCGGTGGGAATGCAGAGGTGAACTCTGGGCGGTTTTAAGTTTAGGAATTTTGAATCTAGTGGTCATGGATCTCTATGAAGTTCTGACTTGGGTTCCAAACTTTCTGCTTCTGATTATGTGTTGCAGGATGACAATGCTGAAATATGCATAGGATTGTGACCTTGCACGATTTTTGAGGTCTCACAGTCTTTCATGATCTTTGAGCTCCTACACATTTGTATATTATTTTGGACTCGAACATGAGCCAACCACCTCAATGAGCAAATCAAATATCATGTTTTAAGAATTTAGGATATGGAGGGTGGAAGTGGGACTGGAAACCTGGGGCCAGCATTGATATCTGATTTATTGCACCAGCAAAGCACACAGAGAGAGAGGGTAGTTCATTATTGTAAGAAGTTTCATTTTTGGTTCAAAGACCAAGGATTGAGGAATTGGATAGAATCCCATCAGTTATGGACAGTAGTAGAGACTAAACTGGGTAAGCATAAGCAATTTAAGTAGAGACTAGAGTTTGGATGACAGTAAAGATCTTTTGGGGAAGAAGTGAGGTTACGTACGTTTTACTCTAGTAAAGTTGAGTCACATTGATCATATGGTTTTCCCAAGGCTTTGTTTCAGGTATGTAGGGGCATTTTGAAAAGGTTGACTTGAGAACAATTGTAGCATTTTAGAGATGAGAGTGATAAAACTACACGGGGGGATACTGCCCTATACAGTGTGAATCAACACTAACTTTACTCTTGGTAAATAAAGCCTTTGTCCAACATTGAAGCCACTTCTCCACCGTTTCGTCACACCGGATTCCAGACTTCAATAGCTCTGGGATTCCCTCCCGGAGGAAGACCCAAATTCTTCATCGGCCATGCACTGACCTTGCAAACCCCAATAGTCTATAAGCCTTGCAGTTTGTCTCCCTAAACAAGAAGCGGAAGTAGAAGAATTGGCTTCATCTTCGGTAACGGGAGTGGGGAGGTTTCTGTTATAGGCATTAACTTTATCTTTGTGGTATTGTTGGTGATCCAAGGGTAAGCCATTAGTGGAAAAGGATTAAAAAAGATAAGAAGGTTGGAAGAAATCATTTCATTTTGAAAGAAGCCTTACAGTAGTTCAACCTGTTAAGGGCATGTTGCCAATTTACTATCCGTGTCACTCTTATTAACGTTCGAGAAACTATTAAGGATGTTTATGCTGAAAGATATTGAGGAAGTTGATCTGCATGTAGTTTCTACCGTGAAAGATACAGGAAGCATGTCTTCAGAAACTTGGTTATGGAGGTTTCCTCAAGAGAGGGATTCCTTGTGGCTATCATAAATAAAAAATATGGACTGGTATGCTGTTATTTGCGATATTGTGTGAAACTTCAAGGTTTCTGGAGGGAAGGGTGGGGATCTATGGAGTTTTAGTGTGTTGGCTGTGTTTTGGGGCAATACAAGCAGTCAAATGATATCTGACAGTAATATGGGGGTTAGGGTTCCAAATTCAGGGTTGAGGGGCATTTGTTTTTCTGATTTTTGTTATTTTTGCAGATTGAATGGATTTTGTTTAATTAGGCAATCTTGTCATTGTCATGCAATTTTTGGAGTTCCTCAGATATCTAATAAAACCCTTTTCTATTCTTAGGAGAAAAAAAAAAAAAAAAACCTGGAAGATCTGTCTTTGCTCTTGATGTCATCCTTTCCTTTGTTTACACCATCTTCACTAGCTCGCTATTATCTTCTTGCAGAGAAACAAGCAAGATTTCTTTATTTTCATCTGCATGGGAACATTGACATCAAGCATTTCTGCTGCTGTTACAGTTCAAAGTATGTTGTATCAGATAAACTGATGCCATCATTACAAATTCTCTGATAATTTAAAAAAAGAAGTTTTTTTTTATGTCAAATCGAACTACATAACAGTTGTCTTTTCATGATCGTCAGGGATTTGGACTGCTGTGCCAACATGGCAAACAGAAGAAATATGGATTCATCATGTGATAGTTCAATATCCAATTATTGTTGCATTTCTGTGTATTGACATTATTATTATGATTTCTACTTTGACACAGTGGCACAAGCATCTCAGGTAATAGACAATCCTTTTTGTCCTTTGGCTTAAACTCACTACAGCAATATTCTTGCACCTTGGCCAAACAAACAAGTACTGAAGTACTTATAATTAGATGAAATGCCTAGTCTTAGTTTTCTATCTAAATGGTTTAATGCCGTTGCATTCAAGTATTAATTCACCCCAGAGAGTCCAGTAACCTGGCTGCTCTATCATTTGTTACGCTTCGTTTTTTCTTCTTCTCTGGGTTCTTTTATTTATTTTTTCTCCTATGGCGTAAAAGAGGAAGAAGGCAAGGGAAGGATTTCCCTAGTACCTGATTTCTGGGAATCTTGAATGCAATTTAGGGGATGAATTACATCCCAGACCCTGATTACCAGGTAAAAGATGCCCAGAGGATGTAAACTGGTACATAATCTTGCCTTCCTAGACTCAAATTATACCTCGCATTAAAGGACTTGGCAGAATAATGTACAAAGAATGCTGGAGCAATACCAATGCATTATAGCGTTTTGAGGAGAAGGATTTGATTAGTTAGATTTTGACATTTGAAATACAAATTTATTATGTAGAGAAGGGTAATATGAACGATGAACCTTAGCTATAAAAAAAAAAAGGCTAATATGAGAAAACTAAAGAAAATAAGGGCTACGAATAGTTAACTGTGGACACCTATGGGATGGACATAGTTAAATAATAGAACTCTTAGAATTATCATCTTTTTTTTAGGAAGGCTAGATTATGTGTTGGGGTGATTTCTGTTGGAAGTCAAGCTACTCATATTTTGGAGTTGTGCCCCCTTTAAAACGCATTGTGTTTTGAAGCCTTCATATATCTTTGTTTTATTTTTGTTTTATCAAAAAGTTTGTAGAATTATACATTTTTGAACTCCTTCAAGGTAATGGGTATATATTCAATGTTCATGTCTTCTAAGCAGACAGCTCGTAATATCACAACTAATGAACTGGCAAATGCTATTCGTTATAGTTATCTTCGTTGTCCAGATGGGCGGTTTCGAAACCCATATAATCATGGGTGCCGTAAGAACTGTGCAGATTTTTTCATTCAGGGCTATACAGAGGAAGATGAAATTGCTTGGCCTCCATTGCAGCAGGATGCCAGTTAAATCTTCATGTTTAATATGCCGAGTTATATTACATGAATACTTTGATCAAGGCTTATGCGACATAGGTACCCAAATCAGATACATAAACACCTGGTCATTTACTGGTTTTAATCCATTGAAACAATTATAGCCCAAATCAGATGTACAATTGAAACAATGAAGTGGAAAAGAAAAAATTTGAAATTCTTTAGTCTGTGATAGTGTTCTTCCTCATATTTAAAGAAGTCTCCATTTGAAATTCTTTAGTCTGTTTATGTCTAATTTGAACAATGCTCAGCTCACCCATGTGTTCCGGGAATGCAACATGCTTGCTGATGCATTAGCAAAGAATAGCATCAATCATGATCTGGGCATCATCACTTTTGAAAGTCCCCCCTATCCATGCTGCTCAAGCATACTTAGAAGATATTGCTGCTGTGACTAGAGTCAGAAGATCTGGCATGTGCTCTCACACTTAGTTGTTCTTTCGCTTTTGTTTGGGTCTTTTTGACCCCGCTTGTAACCAAAAAAAAAAAAAAAAAAAAAAAAAAAGAAGTCTCCATTTGAATCCTTTACATTTAACAAACGCAAAATATGGACCTTTCAGACGGTTTCACATGGTGATTATCAATTGCAAGATTAATGCTAATAATCTGTCTGCAGCCAGCTGACTGCTATAGGATATCTTTTTACTTTTCTGTTTTGCTTTTCTGTGGAATCCGTATCAAATACACTGGCGCATTTTACGTTTTTGGTAGAATTGGATTTCAAGGGTATTATCTGCCTTCGTAATGCTGATAATTCTGCTCTGTTATAATTCCATTGCAAATCTTGGCATTGCATCACTAGTTTACTGGTGTTATTGTATGCTGCGCTAAGTGTGGTTTTCCAAATCACATCTTATTTCTCATAATGGAATACAGTCATTGCATCATATTGCTGGTTATAGGTTTCTGTATTTCTATGTTTAGGGCTTGTTTGAGGGAAATTTTCTCTAAAATCAAATGAAGCGTACTAAGAAATCATATGGGAGAACATCTTTAACGTTTTTGCATTTACTTGCAACTGTAACAGCCTAACAGGCGATAGCTTTTGGTTATCTAGTTATCTGAAAGCACTTGTAGCACTGCAAAACCAAACTCGTTACATTATTTTCTGAGTTGAGCTGACAACATCATCACTATTGGGTTAAGTGGGTAGATATAATTTTTTTTAATGAAAGTATGGATTCTTCAATCATACATATATATCAACTAGATATGAAGACCACCACAACATTAACCCGAGTTCTCTGGTCTCAGCAATTTTATCTATTTAAACAGAAAGTGAGATCAAGAAAGTGGCTTTCACTGCAAGGTATTCTAAGTCCGCTCCTACCCGTTGGAGGATCAAAACCGAATTCTTCTGCAGCCTGATTCAACAAGTCTTGGAACAAAGGGTGGTTCAAGTAGGATATCGGAATCACAAATCGCTTCAGCTTCTCGTCTTCCTCACCGACATAAACCGCAAAATAGCCTTTCGGAACATCCAACGCTGCTGTTGATGTTGGTTGTGAATAAGATGAGATGGAATGAGACCTGCTTTTATGTCTCCGGATAATTTGCCTGGCATGAATGACCATGTCTGTTACACGAATGCCCATTGTCTGCTGGATGCACAATTTGAGAAATTGGGAGCTTTCCTGATGAACTTGGTTTAATGGGTTGTCTAACTAGTGTGTTTATATAGGGAAGATTAGCACAGAATTTTTGGCACTGGTCTCCAACTTGTACTGTGTCATCTATATCATAGAATTTATTGAGTTCTGGCACTAGATGACGTGAAAAGTCTATGGGGTACTACTGTTAAAAGATGGCGTGTTCAAATGATTGTAAAGAGAGAATCTTCTAACGATCTTCTCTCTGTGTGTTTAGAGTTTAGAGTTTAATATTTAACTTGAACTTCAACAATGGAGTTCTACTGTTCTAGACATAAACACCAGACTAACCCTTTTACAATATGCTAGTTAAGGCCAAAAGGTCAGAAGCAATACCTGAACTACTACTACTACTATCATAAATTCATAAGTTCATAACAGTCTCCAAACCATGCAAATTGTCCAACACTTCAATTAGTAGTTAAAGAATGGGGAAACTTTTTCCGGTGATTTCTCCGTTATCAGACACCGTTAGTCTACTGATATAAGCCAAGTTGGAAGGAAGGCCCCACGCAGAACCTGACTGATGGATCGCCGTCGCCCACTGGTTTTCCAGAGATAGAAAGAAAGAAAAACCACCTGGATTGGATTCTCTGTCCAAAATATGTATCGATAAAGTGCATGCGGCACATGTTGTTGTGGTCATTGGCTCAATCAGTAGCAATTGCATCAAAGGCCTCTTGGGTTATAATCGATCTGGGGAACCACATACTGCTGCATGTGTGAGTGAAGTCACACATTAATCATAAATGGTAGAAGAGATCAAGTACTGACAGTAGTTCATGTGACCTTGAAGTTCTTGCCCATTTCGAAATGGGCAACAGCCGCAACTACTATTTTTTCTGCAGATAGCAGATAGCATCGTAGCGGTACATATGCTAGCGTCCAAGGCTTCCCCCCCTCCCCGGCCGAAAGTAGGAGTTACTGCCAAAGGCACATGCGGCCTAAAATCAGGGTTTCATCATGGCAAGTGAGGCTAAAGCCTAAAGGTGCCCAAGTCTAAGGCTTAGTTTGGCATTGCTTCCTAGGGTGCTTTTGGAGCTGCTTCTGCTTCTGGGCCAAGAGCCATAGTGTTTGGTAAAATATCAGAAAGCAGCTTTTGGTTGAAATGGCTTCTCCGTAAAGCCGAATTTGAGAAGCTACAATTTGTAGCTTTGGAAAGCTGCTTTGGGAAAACACGGAGGAGCAACAGTGCATGGTTTAATGAAATTCACACTTCCTGCCAATTTTGTCCTCCTCCTTTTCTGATAATTACATCGAAACAACATAACCCTATCTTTTCTCCATCTCTTTGCCGTCATTATCATTATCATTCCACATCTCCTCATTCCTCTTGTTCAATTCGTGGATTCTCACCGGCCTCGCCTCCTTCAATTCGTGGATTCTCACCGGCCTCGCCTCCTTCAATTCGTGGATTCTCACAGTAGAAAATAAAACTTTGATGTGTTTGTTGTATTTCAATATTATTCATCTCCAAATAGGAGGTATATATAGAGATACAAGTGTAATCTTAATAGGACAATATCTCCTACAATTATAAAGAATACGTAATCTACATAAACAAGGAAAGTAAATATTTACATAATATTCTACACTCTCCCTCAAGTTGGTGCATATATGTTGATCATGCCCAACTTGTCAATTAAGCTGTTAAACACTTTCCTTGACACCCATTTCGTAAGAACGTCTGCTAATTGATCTTTTGTATGAACGAAGGGGAAACAGATAATCTTTCTGTCTAGGTTGTCCTTAAGGAAGTGTTGATCCACCTCTACATGCTTAGTCCGATCATACTGAACATGATTATAAGCAATTTCAATAGCAGATGTGCTATCACAATACAAGTCCATAGGTTTCTTGAGTTTAAAACCCAAATCTTTCAACATATTACGAATCCACAGCATCTCACAAACTCTATGTGTCATTCCTCAAAACTCAGCTTCCGCACTTGACCGAGCAACAACCTTATGTTTCTTACTGCACCAAGTCACAAGATTTCCTCCAACAAATGTAAAATATCCAGATGTAGACCGTCTGTTAGTCTTATCAATAGCCCAATCTGCAACCGTGTACCCCACAACTTCCAATTCATCTTTCTTTTTGAACAACAAACCTCTTCTAGGTGCCAAGATATTTCAGAATACAATACACCGCATCCATATGCTCTTCACTGGGACAATGCATAAATTGACTAACCACACTCACAGCATAAGCAATATCAGGTCTAGTATGAGAAAGATAAATAAGCCTTCCTACTAGACGTTGGTACCTTCCTTTATCAGTTGGAACCTGATCCGGATAGATGGCGAGGATATGGTTCATCTCAATCGATGTCTCAATGGGTCTGCAGTCAAGCATTCCGGTCTCAGCTAACAAGTCAAGCACATACTTACGTTGGGATAAAGAAATCCCCTTCTTAGACCTTGCAACTTCAATTCAAAGAAAGTATTTCAATTGCCCAAGGTCCTTCATCTCAAATTCCTTAGAAAGATACTCCTATAATGCCTCCATCTCTTTCAGATCATCCCCTATGACAATCATATCATCAACATATACTATCAGAGAGGTAATCTTACCTCGATTACGCTTGATGAACAAGGTGTGATCCGAGTTGCTCTGTCTATAACCAAACATGCTCATAGACTTAGAGAACCTTCCAAACCAAGCTCTAGGAGACTGCTTCAAACCATATAGAGACTTCTTCAACTTACAAACCTTGCCAGTATCATAAGGCATATTTTTGACTCCTGGCGGAATATCCATATACACCTCTTCCTCCAAGTGAAATCAATATTCGAACAGTGTTGATCTTTGCTACAGGGGCAAATGTCTCTTCATAATCAATTCCATAGCGTTGGGTGAATCCTTTAGTGACTAATCTGGCTTTGTACCTATCAACGCTCCCATCAGCTTTAAGTTTTACTATAAACACCTAACAGTCTTCTTTCTAGCAGGCATAGTCACCATATCCCAAGTCAAGTTTTTCTGCAAGGCCTCTAGTTCTTCATTCATCGCTTGAGTCCACTTAGGATCCACCAATGCATCTTGTACACTACTAGGAATAGATACAGTAGATAATTGATCAACAACAAGTGTATGTGACCCAGACAACCTATGGTTAGATATATAATTTGCTATAAGATATTTAGCTTTGGATTTGATGTCTGGTTCATATTGTTTCTTAGGAATACCCTTGGTAACCCTCTTGATCTCCCTGACACAATATTATATACCCCAGATGATTCATTTGAAATTAAAGGTACCTGAGGAGGAACATTCGCAGAGGATCCTTCAGTTGATAATGTAAAAGGGGGTAAAAACTATGACATGTGAGAACTCCGAATTATATTGTCTTCATTTGGTAAGTCACGGCTGAGCTGATTAATGGGTAATTCATCAGTATCTGTCCTATTCGACTGGTCATGAAGAAGTCGGCTGGATGGCTCATGATGTTGGCTGGATGAGGACCCTACGGGTAGGTCATGTAGGCCATAATGTCTGCTAGATGGGACAAATCCACTTTGGGATGCATTCTTGTTCAACCAGTCATGGTGTTGGCTAGATAAGGACCCCACGGCCATTGTCAAGGCCATCTTATATTTCTTCTTCAAAAAACACAGGTACCTCTTCTATTTCTTTTTCCAAGGCCACCGGTCCACCGCCAAGTCCAGCTTCTACTTCTTTTTCATTTCCAATCAGTCTAGCTTCTGTTTCTTTTTCATTTCCAATCAGTTCAACTTCTGTTTCTTTTTCATTTCCAATCATTCCAGCTTCTGTTTCTTTTTCTTTTCCTACTGCTCCAACTTCTAGTGTTGGAGACTTTCCAACCCCAAATCTCGATTCCAAGGCTTCTAATTCTTCAAATGTAAATAAATCTCGAGGATTTCCTTCACAATCTCTCTCCCCTTGAAGGGAAGACCCCGAAGCTCCCCCTGAATAATAAGACTCGGACTCACGAAACGCAACATCAAGAGAGACATGTATAGTGCCAGTAAGAGGATCATAACATCGATAACCCTTCTGGAATTCAGCATAACCAACAAATATACACTTATGGGCACAGAGATCAAGCCTGCTATGTTGAGACTTAGGAATATGAACATAGGCAACGCACCCAAACACACGGGGCTCTAGGTTAGGTAACGATGGAAGTGACAGAAGTTTCTGAAGTTGCTGCTGGGTTTTGAAATCAATCATCCGAGAAGTAGTACGATTAATAAGGTAGGCATCGGACTTCTCCCCAATATTCCCGAGGTACATGCATGCCAAATAAGGAGGCACGAACAACTTCAAGCAACTGCCGATTCTTTCTTTCTGCTAATCCATTCTGCTGTGGAGTATACGAATTCGACGTCTGATGTCGAATTCCATGACATTGCATAAACTCCTGCATAGGGCCATTAACATATTCTCCGCCATTGACAGATTGAAAAACTCAAATAGGCTGTTGGTACTGTGTAGACACCATCTTGTGAAACTCTTTGTCACTCTTGTTCTTCAATAAAGACAACCAAGTCATACGAGCATAATCATCAATAAAAGTCACATAATATCGAGCCCCAGAAAGAGAAGGGATCTTGGCAGGGCCCCAAACATCATAATGAATTTTCATAAACGGAATGAGACTTTTATTAAGACTAGGTGAATATGAAACTCGATGACTTTTAGCCAGTTCACATATATCACAATGAAAATATGAAGCACTAACAATCGAAAACAAATGAGGTTGTAATTTTTTAAGATAACTAAAAGACAGATGACCCAAACGACGACGCCATAGCCATACTGTTTCCTTAGCATTCTCTACCCCATTGACCTGATTCACTTGTCCTAACAGCTGTTGCTCTCCACTTTCTGTTAGATCCAAGTAGTAGAGTTTCCCCCTTCTAACACCATAACCAAGAATCCGCCGAGTCAGAATATCTTGAAACACAAAAAAAGAGGGATAAAAAAGTCACAATACACGCTAGTGCTAGAATAATCTGGCCAACAGATAGGAGATTATATGCTAAGGAAGGAACAACTAATACAGAGTCAAGAGTTAATGTGTCAGATAGGGCAACAAAGCCTTCTCCGGTAACCGGAGTTGGAGTACCATCAGTAGTGGAAACAATATGTTGAGAGGAGGGTTTCAGCTTTTTCAAGAGCTAGGATCATTAGTTTTATGGTCAGATGCACCTGTATCAATTATCCAAGAACTATTTATAGATACCTTACCCTTCATACCTGACTGTGCTACGTTAGTAGAGGCATTGAATGGTTTCTCTTCCTCTGTAGTAGCCACAACAGCTTTTCCAAGGTTCTTTCGCTGTTTCTTGGTGAAATCCCACCAATCAGGGTAGCCAATTACTTTATAGCACCATTGCTTGCTATGACCCAAATCTCCATAGACCGGACACTTTGTATTTGCATATGGATTTGTCTTACCCGGAGGGCGGCGTGGTAAAGGAGTTGAGAAGCCTAGAGGAGGACCCTGTTTGCATTGGACAACCATGACAGAGGATTCAGAGGCGTGTCCCATTGCTTGCCTATCAGAATGCACCTTTCGAACATAAGCATAGCTTTGCTCCAAGTCGAATGTGGGGTCTTTGTGCAGAATCTCACCATGGACCTGATCATACTCTGAATCGAGTCCACTAAGAAACATGTGAACTCGTATTCGCGCCATTGTAGTAGTCTCTTGAACAACAGCAGCCACTATGTTATTTTGGGAGGCTATACGCTGATCAATCTCTTGAAACAATATTCCCACCAATTCATTGTAGTAGGTAGGAAGAGTCCGGCCATTTTGTTTCACTCCAAAACACTTCTTATTTGATTCGAAAATCCTAGTTTCGTCAGAATCCTCATAAAAAGTCTTCTCAACAGCTTCCCAAACATCTTTGGCTATTGGGAGGCAGATATACCGATTCATGAGTGATGGCTCCATAGAATCAATGAGCTAACTCTTCACTTTTTCATTTTCTGTGGCCCGAACTTCAAATTCAGGAGAGTTCTCATCTGGTGCAGCTTTGGCTCTAGTAAGGTAGCCGACCTTTCCTCGTGCTCCAATCCTTATCTTCATAAGAGGTGCCCATATGGTGTAGTTGGATTCTCTCAAGGCAACGCCCATTGGAAACGCTAAATTATCTTGAGTAGTGGTATGATAATGGTTGATGATTGGAGGCATGTTGTGGAGCGCAAGGGTGGCAGCGTCATCTTCCATTGACCAAAAAATAAGAGGCATACACGTGACCAAGATGAAAACAACAGGAGGTCAGGAGGTCAATGTCGGCTGGATTTAATTAACTTGCAGGGAGGACTTACTCAAACAAGGTGGGAAGAATTAATTAAAGGGTGCAGGATGTCTCTGTCGGCTAGGTTGAATCAACCAAAAAGTGTGCAGCAGTTTCAATTCAATTGGTGATGCTGACTTTTGACTTTCAATTTCGCACTTCAAGATATCTTTGTCTTCAATGGTTCGGGCTTGGGGTTTCGGCTTGGCTTTGATACCAAGTAGAAAATAAGACTTTGATGTGTTTGTTGTACTTCAATATTATTCATCTTCAAATAGGAGGTATATATAGAGATACAAGTGTAATCCTAATAGGACAATATTTCCTACAATTATACAGAATATGTAGTCTATATAAATAAGGAAAGTAAATATTTACATAATATTCTACCGTCACGCCATGCAAGCAAGGCTAATGATGCCCATATATGTAGTAAGGCTAACGGTATCCATGTCTAGTGAGTCTAACAATACCCATGTTAAGTAAAGCTAACAGTGCCTTCTCAAGTGAAGCTACGTACACCCCGAAAGATGACCTATTCCAATCTTGTGGGAACAATCTTAGAATTTTCTCCCGACATAGAAAAAATTTGACCGAAACCATGTTACCACTCAAAACTGTGAACTATACTACTATAGCACATAGTTTTTTTAGTCAAAATAGTACATTCTTGTTTTATCACCAAAATCTTTCCACACCTAAAAATTATTATTTTTAAGCAATTATAAAACTGACGGAACTCAAAAATCTCGACCTGATTATTTTTAAAGATTTTTTAGAGTTGGGAAAATGAGAAAATCATAAAAAAGAATAAGTCGATATTTTTGCAATTTGGAGCAGCTTCTAAAAATCTTATTTGACCAATGATGATGAGGTTATAACATAGAAGAATTAAGATAAAAGAAAAAAAAAGACGGTGTAGACAAGGTTTGACATGCCATGACATGTGATTAAATCTAAAAATCTAAACTAAAGCCTTGATCTATTAGATGTTACATGACTTGACAATCAAACTTGTATATTCGCCTAAAACCATAATTGGTGTACATCAATATTAACCAATAAAAAAAGCTTACAACGAACACAAACAACTAAAGTGTTTATTCATATGATAGGAATAGTTTATCATAAATTATTCATTGCATCTACTGATTTCAAATTTAATTACAAATTTAAAACATTGTATGTAGTATGTTGACTCCAGATGCTGAATACTCCGTTTGGAAATTCATTTCTCAACTTTCTATTCCCTAGCTTCATCTTCCTCTCCTACCATGAAAAAATGTCAGAAAATTCTTCGTGGTAATAACTCAAATTGCTGTAATAGATGACGTGATGAGAAAAAGAGATAGCAATCTTGCCTTATGGCGCAAGGCTTCTCACAAAACGCCCTGAAATCGACTATGATGAGACATATTCTCTCGTAATGGATGTCATTGCACTCCACTACCTTGTTAGTTTGATAGTTTTCGAATAACTGAACATGCAGCTTACAAATGTGGTCACTACGTATCTATATGGGGATCTAAATACAGAATATACATTAAGGTTCATAGTGAACTTCATTTACCCAAGTCAAGTGGCTCTAGACCACGGAGCGCGTTTACAATAAGATTGGAACGCTCACTAAAGTGACTACTTGATTGGAAAGGGATATGCCCACGCATCTCCATAACAAGTTTTGGATTCTATCGCGGTTCATGTTGGACATGATCTTCATTAGAAGCCCTTAAAGAGTTAAGGGAAACCGTTGAACACTTGAAATCCGATTTTGAGATGAAGAATTATGGGAGAACACGATTATGTCTCAGTTTGGAACTTGATCATCGTGTCGATAGATGCTTAGGCATTTTGACAAGGTCAAGCCTTCAAGCATCCCCATGATTGTCCGTAGTCTTGATCTTGAAAAGGATCCTCTTCATTGAATGGATGATAATGAAGATGTGCTAGAGGCAGAAGTGCCTTACTTGAGTACAATAGGCGCATTATTGTACTTAGCTCAATGCACAAGACCGGACATCTCATTTGCCATGAACTTGTCAGCGATATTGCGCCAACGCGACGCCATTGGATTGGTGTGAAAGATATCTTTCGATACTTGAGATGTATGATTGATATGAGCTTGTTCTATCCCTACAAAGTGATGATGGATTCGGACCCATCACACACCAGGAACGCCGCCAACACCGGCCTGCGTCCACTATCCCCATCCCAAAACAACATGTATTTTGGAAGGTTTTGCTGATGTTGGGTATCTCTCTGACCCATACAAAGGTCATTCCCAAACTGGTTAAGTTTTCACCATGGGAAAAGACCGTGATATATTGGAGGTCTACAGAACAGACCCTAGTCGCTACATCTTCGAACAGTGCAGAGATTACTGCTCTTCACAAAGTGGTTAGTGAATTTATATGGATTGAATCCATAATTACGCATGTTCGAAATAATTGTGGTTTGAAGTCTACCACAGATGAGCCTACGAGCATATAGGATAATGCTGCTTGTTTTGAAGCAAGGCTACATCCAAAGCGACCACACCAAGTATAATCAGGAACAACAAACTTTCCTCAAGATCAAAGTGAACTAGGTTCAATCTAAGGACAGTGCGGCAGGCTTGCTCACTAAGTCATTGCCTAAATTTCACTTTCGAGAAACATGTTGGTGGCATCGTTTGCGGAAGTTATCCGAACTCCAATGACCGTAATCGTCAGGGGGAGATGCAGACATCAGGGGGAGGTGTCTCCATGTATAGTCTCGAAACGTGAAGGGTGTGTTATGCTCTTTTTCCCTTTCGACTGAGGTTATTTTTGTCCCACTGGGTTTTTATTACTCGGCAAGGTTTTTAATGAGGCAATGAGAGGAGCACCACGTTTGGGCGACACAAGGGGGAGTGTTCAAGTAAATCCAGAATATGTGTCTGGCCCAAACTCAAGGTTACTTGCTCTAGTTGAAATAAAGTTTATATTAGAGATATTCTTGGAGAATCTTAGGAGATATCCAATCAATGAACGATTATGTTTCTATGTACAACTCTATATTTATGCTTGTAATCCTCTATAGAAAGAGACCCCCTATTATCAATGAAAGTACGACTCAATTATCTCCCAATTCAGTTTTCCTTAAACAGTAAAATAATTTTGGATGCATATCGATCGGGTACGAGGAGCAACTGTAGCTTCAATTATGTACCTCAACTGAGCATAAAAAGTGTGATTGGCCTAAAGCATATGATTGCTTCTGTTGAAAGAAGTGACAATTGAATGATAATGGCTTCATGAAAATCAATAGCGACTAGCTGTTGATGCATGAAATGTATGGGTTGATAGGCTATTCTGAAAGGGCCCCTTAACCTAACATACAGGGGCATCCAATTCTATCTAGGTTACCAATCATTCGATCGAGAACTTCTACTTCAATTTTCAAGCGAAACTTCTACATAAATTTTTGAAGCAATGAATAATGAAAAGAAAAAGAAAAAATAATTAATTACGTACTCTTTAAACCTTAATTATTACACCACTCACACTGCATCCAATAACCCAGAGACAAAATTCATTCTATCCCTAGTAATATATGTCGATTGAGCATAGGAACACATGCACTCTTGATTTCAAATCTTCTTGTATACATGCATGCAATGATTCTGAAACCGTAATCAAGAATATGAAGGCCACATTATCAAATAAGAGGTTCCAATTGTTGCCGAAATCTTCGGAGTTGGTGGCTTGTAGCCTCATAAACCTATCTAGTACTTTTAAATTGTTATTTAAGTAGATCATCAGTCATACGGATACATTGCTGTCACCTAATTTCCATTAACTGGAAGCGACATCCTATATTGTTGGGTTTGATTATGGATCGAAAATTAATTCTCTCAAAATATTAGTCTTCCATCTGTTGAGTAGTTCTATAGAGAAATTCTATCTTGGAGGTAAGTAAATGGGTTAAGGCATGGAACTAGAGGGGGGCTGGGCAAGGGCGTAGCTGGCCTAGGTTTTTAGAAAATCTTTAATAGTGTTAATGATATATGAATCTTAATGGAATGAAATAAAATTAACCCTTCTCAATTTTTGAAAAATCCTTAATTAGTCTCAATTTTTAAAATTCAATACAAATTTATCTTAATTAGTTTTAATTATCCTTGACCTTTAATGGAATGAAATAATATTTTACACTATTAATACACTACATATATCTAATTAATACGAATCTTTTCAAGGTTTTCTTACCCTATTGTTCGATATATGCCCATATGCGCATATTTATGATTCTTTATTAATATGCTAAATTGAAGTAACACATAAGTTTTTCTATATTTATCATTGAGTTTTTTGCACCAACAGTGTCTGGAGACTTGGGTGACTGACAATATGATACCCGAACTTATAAAGTTATCAATGTAATACCCAGACTCAATTTTTCATATCTCTATCATACCTACGGTTATTTTCCGTCACTGCGCCGTTAATGTTGATCACGTGTGACGCACATGAGTTGCAAAATGAGGGCAAAATAGACTTTTCTACTCTATCAAAATTGAAAATAAATTGAATAAATTATTATATATTGAAAATAAAACTGAAGATCCCAATCGGTGGAGGGAGGTCCTAGTCGAAAAAAAAATCGGTGGAGAGGTTACGGGGCTTGAAATCTCATATTTGCCCGAATTTGGGAACTGGATCACGTCCGGACCAGGGTTTTCTGTTCAGAGAGAGAGAGAGAGAGGAAATCACAGAGTGAAGTGAGAAGCTTTCATGAATTCCGGCAAGTCGAAGTTGAACTCCGGCAAGGAGGGGAAAGGGGCTGTCTTGTTTGAACCCACGACGCCGGCTTCGAGTCTTTTAGAGAATGGTGAGGCGGCTACAGACCATGATGGGCGGCGGCGGGATCGAAGTTGGATTTCGAATTTGGGGCTGCACGCCTGCACGGGACCTTCTTCCGATGTTTTGTTGCGGCTGGCTGGCAGAGGTGAGGCTGGGGTCGAAGTTCTTGTTCACTGATGTTTTTGTACACGTGATCCCGTGATTGAAGGTTCTTGTTCACTGACCTTGGTTTGGATCAGATTGTCCGGATATGAATTTAGGAAGGTGGGTGAGCGTGATTCAAGAGGCCTCCTGCTGGCCTCGAGATTCAAGACAACTTGGGACATGTTTGGTATGTAGTTCATCTTGAATTGTGGAACTGTTATAATCCTTCACAATTTCAGGCTTTATGTTGATAGTTCGTTATATGCTGATCCTCTTATACAATTGGAGACAGAAGCATAGATGGTTCTTCCTCACCTATTGGATATATTTATTGACAGAGTGGATATCGGTACTAAAGAGCCACTGATATTGGATGTTCTGATAAATGCATTGACTCAGATAAGTTCCGAGTATGCTGGGCTTGCTGGGTTTAAGAAGATGGACATGAATGGGCTCAAGAACATGAACAATTGCTGGGATATCTTGGTTTTTTTTTTTCTTTTCTTTTCATTTTGCTCTTTTGCTGGGTTTAAGAAGATGAACATGAAGAATTGCTAGGTTCAATTACTTATCTTGATTGTTGTCACTTAGGTGGGACTGGTGGTGGATTTGGATGGGAAAGGAAATTGCAAGAGGTTGAATTTGATGTGAGATGAAATCAGAACAATGATAGGTAACTGGTTTTGGATTTGATCTGTTTCAAGGAAGGGGATGATGAATAAGAGAGAGAGAGAGAGAGAGAGAGAGAGAGAGAGAATTTAACGAATTGAATATTAAAAAAAAAAAAAAGAATTGAGGGAAAATAAGTCTTTTTTGCCTCATTTAACAAGTCACGTGCGTTGCACGTGGTCAAATTGACGGCGCTGTGACGGAAAATGACCGTAGGTACGACAGAGATATGAAAAATTGAGTCTGGGTATTACATTGATAACTTTATAAGTTTGGGTATCATATTGTCAGTCACCCAAGTCTCCAGACACTGTTGGTGCAAAAAACCCTTTATCATTCATCTTAAATCCCAAAATTTATTTAACATGATTTAAGGATCTTTCAATTTCAGCATTAGTACAAGAAATATTACACCTAAATTTTCTTAATTATACTGACATATATATTTTTGGGCAAAAGATTGTGTTATTTTTAGAGGATGACTATAAATGAATATAATTTGTTAGTTAATAAAATTTGACCCTCCTCAGAAAGATTTTTGACTACGCCACTGGGACTAGGTTGAGCTGCAGCCCACCTCATTTTTGTTGAAAAAATATTTTTTAAGTACAGGTTTTATATAGCGTGTAGCCTCTATAAAGTCAAAAATCACCTTCCATCCTCTTACTTTAGCCTCTGTCCCTGCTGTCCCTGTTGCCTAGTTCCAATTTTTATCTAATTTTGTCATCAATTAAGAAAATGGTTCTAAATTAAAGAATTTTGGTTTAAATTTTAGTAGCAGTTTTCACGTAAAATTAACTTCAATTTGCAGCCCACCCGATTTCCAATTCTAGTTCCGTCCTTGAATGGGTTGTAAAATATGCTCCATGATCGAGTAGTTCTATGATTCTATCTTGGAGTGTATTTTACAAAACGTTTTATTAGGCTTCTAACTAGTCATGTAACTCATGTTCTCGAACCCAACCAACCACAACACCAGCCAAGCACAGCCTATAAAAACTTAAAAATTTATTTAAGTTAAGCCAGGACAGTCCCCCAACTCCCAAATTCCTGCCAATCCCAACGGTCCTAATTAAGAGTCACAAAACACACCTTAATTTAAATTCTCAGCCAAATTTCCTCTGATTTTTTTTTTCCCTCTCTTGGCACAACAATTTTCCTCCAAATTTGGGGGCCTAGAAACCCAAATTTAGCTCTGATTTCTCAATCGCAATCAGGTTTTTTTTGCCCCTTTCTCCTTTCCCAACTAACAGTAATGGGGGTCATCACCTTCTGGCCACCTTGACCCAAAACATTGTTTCTTTCTCCTAGCTAGTTCTACGGTTCCCCCCAAATTTTGAATTGGGGGTTTCATTCTATTTTGCCCTAGAATTTGCTTCCAATATCCAATCCCTTCCACCCAAATCTCAATTAATGTTCAGCTCTGCAGGCACAAAATTACACACACCATTCTTCTAGGAACCCTATTGTTTGAGCCCAAAAGTAATTTTGGCAAGATCCTTTAGTGGATTTAGCACAGCGGACCGATACATGCGGCCCAAAAATAAGCCTACTTGGGTTTGGGTTACAGCTTCGCCCATTCCGTGATCCATAAGGAAAACAAAACCTTATTGGAGTCGAGTAGCAGAGATTGAATAGGAAACTTCAATCAATAATCCTTCTGTAGCAAGGAACAGTCGAAACCCTAAGTATAAATACAAGGTTTAAGGGACCTCTCTCGACCTCTCTCAAATCAATCAATCCCAGCGATTACAAAGCCTCCCCGGAGTAAACCTTCAACCTCATTGAAACCCGGTGACAGCGCGCCAGTCCTAGTTTCTCCAAGAGCCGATTGCTAGCGTCACCAGATCAACCTGGCGACCGTGTTTCTAGTCCTAGTCTCTCCAAGAATCGACTGCTAGTGCTACTGCCACCGATACTACCAGCGAAGCAAGGGTAACGCCCTCGCAGCCCAGCGAAGCTAAAGTCACGCTTTAGCAAAACCCGTGCTTTCTCCAAACTTCCCAGTGATTGCTCTGCTCAGCCTACAACGTTGAGTATTGATTCGGTGACGCGAAGAGATCACATCCAAAGTCCTTATCCGTAAGGCAAGAAGTCCTTTCTCGGAAGGCTAGATAAGAACCTTGCGACGAGGTTAGTGCTCTCCTCGTCCACAGCACTTGAAGAAGAAGTCAGGTCAAGGGACTCCCCCGACGACTGCACCCCACGGTGCTGGCACACCCACGCACATGCTCAAAAGAGACAGTTTGCACGCCAACTGGTTTTGGAGCCAAACACCCATAATCAAATTTAGTGGTACACAGTTTGGATTATTTTTGTTGTTAATTGAATTTTATTAGTTCTTCATGCATGATCTTTGATCAGGCACCATTGTACCATCGGCAAGCAAAAATGGCAATGAAGTTAACAAAGGAAGAAGCCATGACGGCGCCAGGAAAGCTTGACAGCCTAACCTTACAACACCAACTGATCAGATGCTTAAATAACAGCTTTTACATCCTTAACTTGGTGTCTAAGCAACGGAGGAGAATGCTTGTTGGTGGCTATGATCTTGACA
This sequence comes from Rosa multiflora, assembly GCA_002564525.1. Lineage (NCBI taxonomy): Eukaryota > Viridiplantae > Streptophyta > Magnoliopsida > Rosales > Rosaceae > Rosa > Rosa multiflora. The sequence goes on along the minus strand of BDJD01001851.1, from coordinate 222,540 downwards.
TGTCTTACATCACCGACTGCATATTGGCAATGTCGTTCCCTGTAGCGCGGATGCGTGCAATGTATCCAAATAATCTCTGGCAGGTCAAGTCTGTGCTTGATATGAGGCATCCAGAACATTACAAGGTACTGGTCCTTAAATTAATTACATCAATGACCCCTTAATGATTTGTTCTTGTTATTTTTATTTGTAGTCTAGTGTTTATGAATGTGGTTGTGTTTTTCTAGATCTATAACCTCTGCATTGAAGAGCATTACTCTCCATCGCATTTCTATGGCCGTGGGAGGGGTATCCTTTTGATGATAACCATGTTCCACCTCTTGAAATGGTCAAGCCTTTCTGCGAAAGTGTGCAATCATGGCTTAAGAGTGACCCGGAAAACATTGCTGCATGTTATACATTGCATGGTAAGCATATTGTAAAAAAAATTTAGACAATCGATTACCATAAGTAAGTGGATCTCTTTTATTAATTTTTTTCCCCTTATAACTGATATGAGTATGACCTATCTAATTCCTTTCTCCAATTCAATAATCACACCATACTAAAAAAATGTTCAAAAAGAGCTTCCCCTTGTTTTATGTACCAAACTGCTGTTCGAGTTTAGTAACCGATTGCTTGCTTCTTGATGAAATACGAAGAAAGAAACACCCTGCTCTTGATAAATGAATAGATATATGTTTGGCAACTCTAATACCAGTTACCCAGCAAAAGCCATCTTTTTCTCAACATGCAATGTCTTTGTCGTTTGATCCAATAACATTATTTGTTAGATAAATTATTAACTACGTACCAGTAGTAATGTACTTTCAATATTTGTGTTCTTCACTATGATTTGGCTGCAGGCAGGCAAAGGTCAAACACGCTTAATGGTAAGTGCGTATCTGGTCTACTGTGGGATATCAGCAGAGGAAGCACTTCAACTATATGCTCATAGACGAACCACCAATAATGAAGGTGTAAGTCACATTAGGTATATATAATACAAATTAGTCACATTCTCGTTCTCAGAAAAAAAAAACCATTTTCACTGATCATTATCTAGTGATAAAACTAGAGTCTCTACGTACACAATCAATTGCTTAGTTTCAATGTTGCTTTTTGTGATTCTGATACAATAAGAAGTACATTGCCACCTATATGTACTTGAACAGGTCTCGATACCAAGCCAACGTCATTATGTAGGGTACTGGGAAAATTGTCTTTCTTTCCCTTCGGAAGTCGACGATAAACCTTCTAAAGTCAACTTACCTCAGACGTGTAGAAGAGAACAGTCAAATATAACGAGATTGAGAGGATGAATTTTTTGATATATTATTACACCCATTCTGTGGTGTATATAAACAGATTACAATCGTACTACAATATACTACTACTATTGTGTACATATACAAGGTAAGTAGTTACAACAATATATTCCCTTGTTAGTCTATTCCTAATAGGGAACTATGACTCACATTAAAATTCCTAATAGGGAACTATGACTCACATTAACACTCCCCCTCAAGTTGGCGCATATACATCAACCGTGCCCAACTTGCTAAGTGAGTCATAAAACGCCTTCCTGGAAACTCCTTTGGTAAGTACATCTGCAAGTTGCTCTTCAGTTGGAACAAAAGGAAAACTACTAATTTTGGCATCTAGCTTCTCCTTTATAAAGTGACGATCAACCTCTACATGCTTAATACGATCATGCTGTACCGGATTTTGTGATATGTCAATGGCTGCCTTGTTGTCACACTACAACTGCATGGTACTTTTGAGTTTGAAACCCAAATCCCGTAACAAATTTCTCAGCCACAACAATTCACACACTCCGTGAGCCATACCCCTATACTCAGCCTCAGCACTAGATCGTGCCACAACTTTCTATTTCTTACTCTTCCATGTAACCAAATTACCTCCCACAAAGATAAAGTAACCCGCTGTTGACCTCATGTCTGTGATATTTCCAGCCCAATCTGCATCTGTGAAGCCACAAACCTCAAGAATGTTGTTGTGTTTAGAAAACAGTACTCCCCTTCCTGGAGCTGACTTCAAGTGCTTCAAAATTCGCATAACAGCATCCATATGACTCTCACTCGGGTTATGCATGAACTGACTCACCACACTCACTGCATATGCAACATTTGGTCTAGTATGAGCCAAATAAATAAGGCGCCCAACTAACCTCTGATAGCGAGCTCGATCAACAGGTACCTGATCTGGATACTCAGCTAAACAATGGTTATGCTCAATAGGAGTATCAATAGGTCAGCAATCCAACAAACCTGTCTATGTTAGCAAGTCAAGAACGTACTTCCTCTGGCACAGATAGATTCCTTCTCTCCCCCTGGCTACCTCAATTCTTAAGAAGTACTTAAGTTCACCCAAGTCCTTCATCTCAAACTCAGAGGCTAACTGTCTCTGCAGTCTATCTATCTCAACAGTATCATTGCCAGTGATTACCATATCATCCACATAAAGAATTAGAGCTGTTACCTTCCCTTGTTGATGCTTAAGGAACAAGGTATGGTATGAGTTACCCTGTCTGTAACCAACCTTCCGCATGAACTGTGAAAATCTTCCAAACCAAGCACGAGGTGACTGTTTAAGACCATACAAAGATTTTCTCAATCTGCATACAAAATCACCAGGAGAAGCAACTACATACCTAGGTGGAAGGCTCATGTACACTTCCTCTACTAACTCTCCTTGAAGAAATGCATTCTTGACATCAAACTGTCAGAGTGGCCAGTTTAAACTAGCAGCGACTGAGAGCAGAACCCGAATAGTGTTCAACTTGGCAACATGATCAAACGTTTCATCGTAGTCAATACCGTACGTCTGAGTAAACCCCTTTGCTACAAGGCGTGCTTTGTATCGATTCACTGATCCATCTACATTATGCTTCACTGTAAACACCCAATGACAACTTACAGCCTTCTTGCCTTGTGGTGGAGGCACAAGTTGCCAAGTATTGCTCTTCTGCAATGCCTCCATCTCTTCCTCCACTTTGGATCCCCCAATGCATCCTGCACTTTGTTAGGTACTGATACAGCAGATATTTGATTCACAAAAGATTCATATGACTTAGACAAGTGGACATATAATTGGCTACTGGGTATTTTGATTTGGCAGTAAGGGTAGGTTCATATCTTTTGGCTGATTGACCCCGAGTGGTCCTATTTGGTAACACATATTGCCCAACATTAGACTCATTACTACTAGTAATAGTGGGTGGACATACCTCAAATGAGTGATCTTCAGTACCAGGAAGTTGTGGGTCAGGGGTAGAAGCAATGGTAGGAGGGACAGTTGTGTCTTCAACATCAGTTGTATCTGCAACATCATTTTCCGCCATAGAAACTGGTGCTTGGATGTTTGGAGCTTCTCCTTCTGGCGGCGAGCTAATGGTCTCAACTGAATCCATCAAAATACCACCTGCTTCTTCTCCTCCTTCTGATTCCTCCCCCTATCCATGATACAGCTCTTCAAAAAATGAATTCTCCCCCTGAAGAGCTGGATCGGAAGAGGTAAAGTAACTCATGTCCTCAAAGAAAGTGACATCCATAGTGACATAGTACTTCCTGGTAGGTGGATGAAAGCACTTGTACCCTTTCTGATACCCTTCGTAGCCAACAAACACACACTTAAGTGCCCGGGCATCCAATTTAGACCTCTGGTTCTTAGGAACATGGACAAAAGCAACACAACCAAATACACGAGCTGGAAGATTATGAAATGAAGGTAAGGAGACATGAGATGCAAGAACCTCAAATGAAATTTTTCCCTGAATGACACTAGAGGGAAGACGATTGATAAGATGGGAGGAAGCATATACAGCATCGCTCCAAAGATACTTAGGCATATGGGTACTAAAGAGAAGGGCACGAGCCATATCAAGTAAATGACGATTTTTCCTTTCAGACACTCCATTTTGTTCAGGTGTTTGTGGACATGTGGTTTGGTGAACAATCCCATGGGTGTTAAAAAACTCTTGGAAAACATGATTAACATATTCCCCCCCCATTGCCAGAACGAAGGACTTTAATGGTGCTATGGTACTGTGTTTGAACAAGAGTACGGAAAGTTTGGAAAGCTAGAAAGACTTCTTCTTTA